>JAPYZI010004132.1:0-23278 GCA_030523105.1 Ophioninae sp. A BG-2022a
ATCCATGAAAAGAATTAGGAGGTTAGGATATTCCTAACCTCCAAATTGCCCGATGAAATTCAACGGAAATGCCAAAGCATCAACGCTCGCTTTTGATTTATTTTTTTTTTCACACGGTTGAAATTTCAGTCCAAAAGTGGGCGAAATAAAAAAAAAAGAGAATGTTTGAATCCCGATGTAATAGCGGCCTGGCTTCTCTTCGATTCGGCATGACTTATGTTTTCTCCTTTTTGTTTTCTTATTTCTTCTTCCTCGCGCAACTGCTCGTGACAAAAATCCAATTTCCTGGCTGTTAATATCGCTTGGACAAAAATCCGATCCTGCAAATCTATCGATCGCTCAGAAAACACTTTGGTTATGTTTGGTTAGTCTTCTTTTGGATCTTCTGCCTTGATTTCTTCCTTTCTTCCTTTAAATCTTACCTTCAATTTTTCTTCCTCTATCTTTTTTTTCTCTTCCAGTCTCTTTATCTTTCTCTTTCTTTCTCTCTACTTCTATCTCTCTGTCTCTTGGTTTGGCCTGACATTGATTTTTGACAGTATTGAAGGGCAATTCTCCGGCGGTTCACGCGAGACCGGCATTCAACGACGATCCACCGGACACCAAGGAAGAAGAGAGCGACGGTGAGCCATTTATCGAAATAACGATATCAAAGAAACAAAACATTTTATCAAAATTTTTGAAGAAAAGATAATGTTGAAACAATAAAACAGTGTATTAAAAGACGTAAAAACAAAATTTTAGCGAACGACTGCATATCGGACAGACGATCGGTGATGGAGGATCAACGACAGAACTCCCAGGAGAAATTTTATATACCGCAATGCACACCGGACGGTAGATACGACAAGGTCCAGTGTTACTCTGGTTATTGCTGGTGCGTTTATCAGGATACGGGAAAGCCAATACCGGGAACTTCGTCGAAGGATCGTGCGCCGAATTGCAATCCAGCGCCGTTGCCAACGCGGCCGATGAAAGGTAACGAAAAAGGCGGTGGATCATAGAAAACGTAACCTAACCTCAAATTTCAATCTCGAACGATTTTCGACCAAACAGGATGTCCGGAAATAAAGAAGCAATTGTTTCTGAGAGAATTGATGGATCTGATGGAGAAAAGAATGATAGAGGAAGTATCGGCTAGTTCCAGTGGGACTTCCGGTGCGACCGAAGAGTGGAGAGCTTCCAAGGAGGAACGCCTCGCAACTTGGCACTTCGTAATGCTCGACAAGAACAAGAACAAAGTCCTCGAGCGAAAAGAGTGGAAAAGCTTTCGCACCATGGTCGCCAATAATCGGAATCTTCGACGATGCGGCAAGAAATTGCCAAGATATTGTGACATCAATAATGACCGTAGGATTAGCATGACCGAGTGGCTCAGTTGTCTCAACGCCGTGCCTCAACGACCAACCCAAGGTACAAGATTGATTACTCCGGAAGGAAAGTTTTAAAATTAATGTGGTAATCGTAACCAGATTTGGATCACATCCTGAATTATTCCGTTTAAACAAAATTGGCTTAGCCGATCAACCGGTTTCTCAAAATTCATAATAATTCACTCGATTCAAACCGACTCCAACCTTTGTTCCGTTTCGCAGCGGACAGCCTGGAAAAAGTCTCGACGTCGAAGCCACGAAGAAAGGGACCAAACCCACTGGATACTTTCCTCAATGGAGACGACTAGGAGCCATTGACTCAGCCACCAACCAATTGGCACTCTTTCCGAATTATACCTTTCTATTTTTTTACACGCGCAAAACTGTACGAGTATTATCGGTGGGCGGAAAGCGATGAAGAGTTCTTTTTTTTTCCATGAATTTGCGAATGAGAACAAATAGAAATCTGATAAATATCTTCCACCTTATCACGAGAGTATCCGCGTTCCACCGAGCATTGCCGACATCTCGTGGCGTCTATTATGATTATTATTATTATTATTAATATTATTATTATTATTATATAGGAAGATTGACGAATGTCTTGACACGTGCAATAAATGTATTTTACGATATAAAAAAGGTGTGCGAGCGATATGTTTTGTAGAAAAGGAACTTTGTTTCGAGATTAGAATACATATTTACAAGAGCATCGAACGATTCCGTCGCGGTTTCTAGTTTAAGGCACCCAACTAGAATACTCTATCCTGGTAACCGCTGTCGGCCATGCTTGAGCTCGGTTTCGCCGGACCACCCGGTACCTGATGATGGGGATGACGCATGTGACCAGGTCTTCGAGGCGGTGCCAAATACTCGAACATACTCTGCGTATGTTGCGCCAACATTTTGCTCAGGTCGCAAGGCATCGGGTCCGTCCAAAAGAAATCGTGGTTCAACGCTGAATCAGAGTCGAAACGTTTGCTCGGATCGAGGATCAAGAGCTTGTCAAGAAGATCGCAAGCATAGGGATCCTTCACGTAGGGCTTCAATCTTTCCTTGACCTTTTGAAAAAAAAACAGGAAATTAGGGATTTTGAGTTTGCGCGAAAGTTTTTTTGTTTTGGATGGAAACTTTTATTGGAAAGTTTACTAGGTTTGCTTACTTTTCTCTTTTGTCCTTTAGGAAGTTCCATTTTGTTGAAGAGTTCCAGAGTTTCTACGCCTGGCCAAACTTCCGTCGTTATCGATCCGCAAAGTTGGGATATCAGCGTCAGTTGCTGCTGTTCCGTATTCCCTTGCATTATCGGCGATCTTGTCCACATTTCAGCCATTATACATCCTCCGCCCCAGAGATCGACGGGCGGCCCGTAGTTACGGTCCCCCAATAGAAGCTCCGGAGGTCTGTACCACAGAGTGACCACTCTGTTGGTGTAACGATTCGCTTGGCCGCTCTTGTTGGCGCTAAAGGCACGTGCCAAACCGAAATCCGCTAACTTCAGGATTCCGTTTTTCGTTATGAGAACGTTCGCAGCTTTCATGTCTCTGTGGAGAATCTGTGAAAGCATAGGTGTCTTGATTGGGCTCTGATGAATCACTGGTGAGAATCGGCGAATGTTTGGGTTTATTTCGGTTTATTTGGATTTATTTGGGTTTGTTTGGGTTTGAACCAACCTTGTTACTGTGAATGTAATACAATCCGTTGAGCAATTGCTGCATCACTTTCTTTATCTCTCCGAGACTAAATTTGACGTTAACATTGGACAAGAGACCAGCGAGGTCGTGTTCACAAAAATCGAATATGAGATAAAACGTGGATCTGTAGCGGTTGTATTGAGTGGCTGAAAGAGGAAGATAACAAGGACGGTAACGAACAGAAGTGTAATTAGGATAATATCGATCGAACGACTTACCTTTGGTTCTGCATATCTCGATGAGATTAACGACGTTTTCGTGTTTGAGCAACTGCAATATCCTGATCTCCCTCAGAGCCGTTATGGGAAACTGAAGCAAAAACCGGAAGTGGAGGAGACATGGATTCTAGGAGTGATTTCATAACCCCTGTCTCCTACTCACCCCTTCCTTCTCATTGTCCATCAGCACTTTCTTCATTGCTACGAATTTTTTATTGTTTTTCTTGTCGCGGGCTTTGAAGACCTCACTGAAAAGTCGAGATAGCGCAATTAGTTCAGGATTTGACTTCCGACATAAGTTAACAGGCGGGGTTCGTTGATATAACCTAAAAAAAATGGGTCGCTCGGACATAACCTACCCGAATGTGCCTTGGCCGATTTTCGCAACTTTCTCGTATTTGGAAGACTCGTCGCAATGAGGAAAATCGAATTCCTCGATGTACTTTTCTTTCTCCTTGGTGTTCATGGTGAAACGGGAAGCTAAGACGCGCCGTGGAGCGCTTCGACAATGAGCGAGGTCGCGAGCGTGGTGAACGCGTCCCGTCGAGTAAATTTGATAAACACGAACGTTCCTTCATTCGCCGCACAACTTATTTACTTTTTCGCACGAGACGCACTCTCACAGCGCGTTTATTTTTTTCACAATATCCGTTTCATTGTTCGTTGAAGCTTCGTCACATCTCTAAGAGTATTACGATGAGCAACGCTTCGCTTGGTTGCCAAGAAGAAAACACTCACCGCCCCGACCAAAGGGGGTTCACGTACTGCACAAATACCGTGCATCGCGTTTCGTCCGCGTTTTTTAATACCATCTCTCACCGACACGTGGCGCTAGGTGCTCTGTGATAATATTTTTTCGCGCAAGCGCGAGACTGCGCAACATGCGCGAACTAAACGAAACGGGAACGATTTTATGACGTGAAACTAGATTGAACACTTTCGCGGTTATAGCGCAGTTATCCAATCTTTATTCTTGTTTGATTTTTGTTTTTTTTTCACTCAAGAATATTTTCGGTATTCTATTTTGTGTGTGTTGTCTTCTTCGGACGCTGATGAAGAAGCACTTTTATCGCGTGCCCTTGCTGAACAAATACGGTGAGTAATGTCATACGACTCATATCGCCATACATTTTAGGCCCCCATTAAATTGCAGCTCAAATCCTACTTGCTTGAGAAATAGAAATAAAATCAGCATTAAAAGGGACAGCTTTACTCATTATGTCAATTCGTAATACATCGCAACCCCTTTGGCCCCGCTCATAGCTTCCACCCGTTACGGTCAACACGAAACAAACGGCTTTTACCATCCGTCGGTAAGCTTTCATCAGTTCGCGGTGGGAATGTAAATATTTATACCGCGTCGAAATCGTTGCGTTACCGTTGCGAGAAAAGTCAACGGTAAAAAAAATAGAACGCGATGAATGAAGGAAGTGAAGAGGAGAGTGTCAGTTCCGTTGGAATTTATCGACTGACAGGCGCGCACGCGGGTCCGAACGAAGATGCTCCCCGTGGGGATTGGAGGAAGCGAGAAATTCGAGTGAGACGGAAGAAAGTTGGGCGCACGCGCGCCTCCCTCTCTCATTCGCGGAGACAGAGATAGAGGGAGATAGATAGAGGGAGAACGAGAGTCTGGAATCAGTGGCGGCGGTCGCTCCCACATTAATTCCGTGGTGTATCGCGAATGAAAAAAATCGCGAAGCTCCGCTTCGAGGAGCGAGGGTACGCGCGCGTTGTGTGAAGGGGTTTTAAAAGTGAGAGCCGACGTTGGATGTTACACGCGATCCGAATATTCGATGTAGAATAAGCGGGGCTGGAACTTTCGACAAATTAAAATATCGTTGTCGGGTGAGATACTGTCGAGAGCGGGTCGCGCCGCCCTCACCTCGCGCGGCTCGCGAAACGCCGCGCGAGCGCGATCAATAGATAATCAGAGTTGAGGGATACATTTAAAAAAACAGAAAACAGAAAGAAACATAACCTACGTCAAACTTGTTTTTCCGTCGCATCCTCGTATATCCCGGTGTCCTTTACTACAAACGACGATGCGTGCCATCTTACGTTTGTCAAAAGGCGCAACGACCGAAAAAACATTTGGCAAAATCAATTATCATTAAAGAGGTAACTTTGATTTCGGAGGAACACAAACGGTAACGTGCTGGTCGCGCGCGCGCGCGCGCACACCGCGAATCGATCGTAAAGATTAAAATAGGCCGCGTGTGTCAAGTGAGTGTCGCGAGCGTACACAGAGATAAGCCTGCGCGCGCGCGCGATACGCGACTACTGCGGCAACGCGGGTCCTCCCACTCCACAAAAACTCCCTCCCCTCCCCCACTCCACGGTCCACGTTTTCTTCGGCTCCGTTGCATCGTTGCGACTGCGGCGGACGAGTAGTGACACTGTCCGTCGGACACGTCTGACCGCTGGTGGCGCGCGTTCCGCGTCAAATCCTATCAACGATCTTTCGTTCACTCGCAAATACATTAACCATTTTGAAAATTTTTGCTATTCACCGCTGTATGGAATAAAGTATCGAGAATAAAGAGTAAAAATTTTAAAAAGGCACATCGAAGGCCGGCATCCGGCGGAAGTGCGCGAAGACCCGCGTTGTCCGATCGATTGTCAATCGTCTCGCGCATCCTCGATTGTCCTTCGCGAGACTGGCCCATCGGCCGCGAGTTATCGAAAAAGAAAAAAAAATTCCGTTGCTCATTATTCTCGCGATTTTATCGGAAGGTGGAGGAGACCAAGATGAGAGAGTAGAGATGATGCCTGATGGCTGGAGGCAGAATCGGAGGCGGCAGCAGAAAAGCAGACGGCGGAAGTTGGAAAAATACGAGACCGGAGGGGGGGGGATTTTCCTCGAACGAGCCGAGGCGACGTTTGGCTCATCCTGTTTTCACCGAATGCTTCGAGAAACGACGGAAGATCGAGGCCGAGCGTACTTACTCGGGAATCGTGCGAAACCTCGAGCGTGATATCGTCAGGTCTGACAAACGAAAAAAAAAAAAAAAAAAAAAAAAAAAAAAAAAACCCCAAAGAGAAAACCGTCAACCCCGAATTCCCCCCCCCTTGTAGATTACTGGGGGAACGTCGAAACACCGATATCTTCATTATTCACGGCTGTAACGTCCTCGAAGCGAACGGTTGCATCGTGAAAACTCGATCACCCAAGTTGTACCAGAGTCTCGTCGACGAGAAACGCTCCGTACGGGCACCGGACGATACTCTCAAGTGTTACGTCGACACCCCCGAAATATTCAAGCGCATCGAAGAATTCGCTAGGTATGAAGCCTTTCGGGGCCCAAATCCGAACAAACACTTATGAGCAGCTCTGGAGAGGGTAGGGGGCGCGCCGCCACTTAACGTTCGGGTTATCCAGGTTTAATTTTTGTCCGCGTGGCGCACATTGAAATATTCCGTACAAAGAGACAGCGATATCACGTGACCGTTTTGCACAGATCAAAACGGTCACAATAAATATTCGGTGCGGGAAAAGTCAGTTTGGAAAATCGTTCAATTGGGAATCTGAAACGATAGACGATATTCGTCCATGCACGGAAAATAACGAATGCTTGTTATTCGATTTTCGCAGGCTCTTGTACAGCAATTTGGACGTTGAGCGAGAGGAGCGCCACCTGGTGAGATTCTGTTTCGACGAGAACGCCTCTAGCGAGAATTTCGATCGTGACTCGGAAAATCACGAAGATAAGTAAGTTACCGATCGAACAGAATCCTGACAACGAAAATTATTTCATTTATGAATACGTCAGAGAATTATTATTTTTTCACAGAAGTTTCGATGCGGAAACGACGAGACTGGCTCGAAGCGAACCTGACATTGAGAGAGATGAGAAACGTCTCGAAGATTTGAACGAGCTTAGGAGGAGCGCGTCGGACATGGCGGATTCTGGATTGGAAACAGGCTCGTTGAGTCCGTTGGAGAACAGCGAAAACAACTCGGCGACCGATCTCGAGGAATCCGACGGGGTATCGATGGACGAAGAGCTCCGTTTGCTCGGTGGTGTTATTCCGAACGGCGAATCGATCGAAAAAAGGTAAAAAAACGTTAAATCCTCACGAATGGCTCCATTCCCCCATCATATCTCCCAATTTGATGGAACTGAAATCCTCGATCTTTTTGAAATATAACCTAAAAGTTGATTTTAAACTTCAATGAAACTTAAATTAAATTTAAATTAAATTTAAAAGTTGGTGTTTCAGCTTTCCCGCGGAGCCGTTATCCGAAGCGGCATCATCGGATTCGCGGATCCAAACGAGCGTGGAAAAATCCGTAGCCAGCGGAAGTCGTCAGGAATCGGATTCTACGAACGATTCCAGCAAGAGTCGTTCTTCGGTTGGAGCGAGTGGATATTACTTCATAGACGCGTCTAGTTTGAACGACGATGACAACAACAACGGTGATCGAAAAATCGATAGTTCAGTTATCAAACCTTCCGAAGCTGGTAAATTATCGGCAGCGGCGATACTCGAAAAGGAGTCTCTAGTCGTTGAAATAAAAGAAGCCGACAGTGGAGAAAGCGCTCGAGCCTCGCCTTGTTCCGATTCGAGGGAATCTCGGGTTACGACGAGCGATCCGAATCCACTTCCGGAAGTACCTCAACCTCCACCTCCGCTCATAAGAAGAAACACTTTCGAGTTGGATCCCAACGACGAGAAATTATCGATTCTCAGGCAAGAGTACGAACGTCGTCAAGGTCATTTGCTCTTTCAAAGCTGGATTCCCCAATACTCCGGTCATCGGGTAGACGGTGATTCCTGTTACAGCGTGGTGCCGAACGAAGAACCGGTTTCTTTGGATCCCTCGATTATTCGGAACGTTGATCCTTGGCTTTTGATACGAGAAGATCCGATTGATCCAACGATTTCGACGGTGCCCACAGTGGAGATTTGCTCGGAAGAAACATCGAGGAATTGCTGCAACAGTTTACCGGTGACCTTGAACGAGAGACGAGCTTCGTCCTCGGTCGATAACTGGACGAGAAGAGACGAGGTAGAAGCCAGAGTCGATTGTGAACCTCCGGGTAATACAGGGCCCAATTTGATCGGCGAAGAAGATTCGGGACCTGAATCCACTCTCCGGGTTTCCGTGCCATCGATGAGAATGACAAACTCCGTGAACGCTGCTTGCTGGATCGTCGATATGAGCGATTGCGGAAAAAACGCTTCCAATCCGATCGGAAAATCCACAGCGTTGATGTCGAAGAGCTTTTCGACTTCGGCGGATTGCGTGAGCAGAAAAAACGGTAGGAGAACGAGCGCTGGAAAGGTAACCGGGAGTAAACAGCAGAATCACAACAGCCTCGGATTCTTCGTGAATCTGAACGACGTCGGTATCGACGAAGAAACGAGAGAGAAGAAACCCGAGGAAACGAGAAGAATCGCTGAGAGTGGAAAACACTCGTGCGAGTTTTTCGTCGATCTTTCGAACGAGGGAAAAACCGATAGTCCTCGTACGAACGGTGAAGCAGAATCGGAAAATTCTGGGGAGAGCAGCGACGGTAGAAAAAATATATTTTCCATGTTTATAGATTTGAGAGAGCCAACGGTAATTACCTCTGGGGATAAAGATTCCACGAGGATTCAGGGACAACGTTTGTCCGCGAGTAAATTGGCGAGCGGTGATTTATCGGGTGGCGAAAGTAGCGGGAGTAGCCAATTGGATCAGAGCGGACAGAATTCTTGCGCGAGTGGAGCGGAGAAAGGAAAACAAAGCGTTTTCATGTACATCGAGTCGGATTCACCGGTGGTCAGACGAAGAGCTCTTTCGTCTTCGAGGCCAACCGCGACAACGGCGTTTCAGCGTCACTCCTGGAACGTTACCGAAAAGGGAACCGTAAATCGAATAAATTCTCGTAATTGTCCGAGCAGCGTTCATCATCGTCGAGAGCACAAGCGTGCTCATAGCGTGTCCGTTGATCGGACGGATTTACGAAAGTTGCAAACTAAATCGAGCAACTCGAGCCATTCGTTGAGCGAAGTGGCGCGAGCTGACGACTTGAACAATCCGGCTGGTCCATTGGCACCGCCGAAGCTACCGAACGACAGAGAAACGAGCAGCGGTCGTAACACCGATACTTCCACCGAGGAGGTTTTCGAGTACGACGCGCGTGACACTCCGCCGAATTCTCACGTCGAGATTCTGGTCTCGAATGAACCGACGGGGAGCTCGCTCGTTAATAACCTTAACGACGAGTCCGTCAAAGAAACGGAAACTTCGGGGCGTCTCGTTCAACCCGAGAATCCTCATCACGAGGACGAAGTCTCGGACATCTCGGTTTGGGATAAAACCGGAACGGAGAGTACGACTGACGGAGGTGGAATAGCGCCGAGAAAGAGTGAAACTTTCGACATCAGCAGCAGCGGTGGAGGTGGTAGCAGCGGTGGCGCTACCAGCGGGGTTTCACCCGATCAAACCGACAACAACGATTGCTTTCGATCGCAAACGGAAATAACGACCGTCGACGAAATCGAAGAACCCGTGAAAACGGAGGAAACGGAGGAAACGGTTGTACGACCGGTGAGAAAATCCACCGATGAAACCAAGAGGGCTACTTCTTGCTCCAGCTTCGTCAGGTTGTCCGATCTCGACGAAGCTCCACCAGCACCGCTTACATTAACCTCACGATCCACCGGGACTTCCGGCACTGTAGCTTCACTGAAAACAGAGGACGGTCTCAATTATAGGATGAGCAATAGCATTCCCGAAACATCCTGGGTCGAGAGCAAACTCGCTCTTAATCGTAACGACCCACCACTCACCACTAGACTCTTCCCGAGACAATTCTCAACCGTGATGAGCACTTCGCTGCCGTCCAAAGAAAAATCACCGATCGAAGACGCCACTGAAACTACGGCTGAAGCCATGCTCGTTTCCGAGTCCGATCTCAGTAGCATGCAAAGCAGCATGGGCCGCTCTGGTGCTGGTGAGCGTTTCTTCTTTTCTCTACACTGAACAATCATTTTAAGTAACTTTATTTGTTAAACTATTATCCGTGTTGCGTGTACTCTTCGAGCGAATAATTCGCTTCGGCTTTTTTCATGAATTCGTGTTTTTGATCATACGCAGATGCGAGCACCGAAGAAACGGAAACTTGGAGTATGGGAGCCGCAACGAAGCCTTACAACAGGTTGGGTGAGGATTTGCTTCGGATGTTTCTCGAGGAGATCAATCCGGACGTAACGATAGATGTAGCCGGACGAAAAATTCGAGCTCACAAGTGCATACTGAGCTCTCGCTGTCAATACTTCGCAGCTATTTTGAGTGGCGGCTGGATTGAGAGCGCTGGCAATTTAATCACTCTACAGGGGTAG
Organism: Ophioninae sp. A BG-2022a; assembly: GCA_030523105.1. Classification (NCBI taxonomy): domain Eukaryota; kingdom Metazoa; phylum Arthropoda; class Insecta; order Hymenoptera; family Ichneumonidae; species Ophioninae sp. A BG-2022a. The sequence goes on from JAPYZI010004132.1 coordinate 10,615, forward strand.
GAATATTTTTCTTCATGATCCATTCATAATTGGCAATCGGTGGTGATGATGCTTTCTTATTCGCCATGTTCAGGTATTCCTACAACGCGGTTCACTTCGCCCTCTGTCATATATACAGCGGCGAAAGCAACATTCCGGAGAGCTTGAGCATCGTCGAGTTGGCAACCCTCGCAGACATGCTGTGCTTGGAGGGACTCAAGGAAGTCATCGGTTATACCCTGAAAGCCAAGTATTGTCACTTCTTTCACAAGCCGTGTCAAGTTTGCGCGGTAGGTGTCCTCGAGTGTATGCCACTCGCAGCAGCCTACGGGCTGGACGAGGTTTATCGAAAGTCTCTCAGGTGGATCACGAGGCACTTCGTCAGGATATGGCCTTGCAAAGCCTTCGCGAGTTTGCCTCGTCAGCTGATGGACAAGTGTTATCATCAGCACATCCTTCACATGGTGAGCGAGGGGTGTTCATGGACTCTTCGCTTCTAATCAACAATCACTTATTAATCGTATCGTTCGCGTCGATTCGCCAAAGTCAACAGATAACGTGCTTCAAACGATGATGGACTGCGACAAGCTACTGGCTACGCTACCTAACGTTCGATGGGCCGAACCCGTCTTCCGCATGGTTTCTAATCTATTGGAAACCGCAGTTAAATACGCCTCTGATCACTTCTCCGCTTTATTGGACAACGAGAGTTTCCAAGCGCTGGGAAGAGACCTCGCTTGGAACATAAGCAGGCTAGAAGACAATTTCCTAGCCGCCGCTGATCGTTTAGCCCCCGATCAAGCTTGCAAGAGTTACGCCAAGCTCAACAGAATGTTGACTTCCGTTCCGGACTCTGCGACGCAGCAGCCTGGCAAACCACCCTGGGGTCCGTTGTTCCTAGAATTTCTACGGAAGATACAAACACGAGTGGAGAAGTGTTTGGTCAAGGAAGCTTCCAGGGCAGCTCGAACTACAACCTGGCTCAAAATGGATCTCGAGCTGCGGAGAAGAATTCAAGAACTGGCCTGTCTCGTAATATTACCTCACGAGGCCCTCAAGCGTCCGTCTAGACACTCGAACTTTATCAAGGTCTCTCCTCCTTTTCTGGACTAGCTTTACATGCGCAATGTTGAAAATACGATCATTCATTCTTGTTTATTACACAGGAACCACGAGCTCCTGGACCGGCGACGAAAACACCCGCGCCTCCGAACTTGGACCTGAGACGCGTCAAAGTCGCCATATCCGAAAGCAACAACAACAACGGTGTAACAGCTGGCGTAAAACAAAGAACCGGAACGACCAGTGCTCCCGGCGTTGCTGCAGCGCAATCCTCGAAGAAATCACTCCCCGCCAAGCCACGGAGCGATCCTCTCGAGCGTAAGAATCCAAGAAGCGAGAGGGACAAGCGTTCAGCTCCTGCTGATTCTTCAGGTCCTGCACTAACGAGACCAAAGTCTTGGCCGAATAAACCAGAGGTGAGATTTTAGCGAAACGGATGTCGATTTGTCCAATCCTCATTTCCACGACTCTTTTTTTTTTATAGGTTAAGTCGCGATATTTGGAGCCGCGCAACAAATCCGTACCGAAAGAGCAAACAATTCAGCAGAATACCCATCGCGATCGCGTTATAGTTCAACAAAGAAGAAAAATAATGATATCCTCGTCGGATTCTTCGCGGACGTCGAGTCCGGCCATGAAACGAGCGGTGGAAAAAAAGCCGCTGGCGAATGTTAAAACGACGATGAAGAAGGACGCGACGAAAGCACTTTCCTCCGACAGTTTGGCAGACGCGACGAGCGACAAGAGCAAGTTACCGGATACGAGCAAGAGTTGCGGAATAACGCGACCGGAATCACCGTCTCTAGATCAGAAAGATTCGGACGTTGGTCTGTCGGCGGATTCGCTAGCGGCTGCGACAGATCCGATCAGCCGTCGTCGGGTCGAAATTGGCGCGCGTCAAACAGCGCCGGTTCAACGACAACAACGAACAACAGTAATGGCGACCAAGCAGCAGAAGAAACCGATGAAAATAATGGACGCTTGGATGTCGAGTGACAGTTTGATGGGTGAAATAGGTGTTTCGTCGGTTAGCCCAAAATCGTCCACGAATCAATCCAACAAAGTATCACCTACGATGGGGAGAACATCCTCGGTTACCGCGAGGCTCACGAAAGCTCAATCTTGCGATAATCGAGCGAAGAAATCGTCGCCTCCGATGCAATCGAAAAACCCTGGCACCGCTGTTCGAAGATTGCCGAGATCGCTCGAGTGCTCGACAGCTGCGAGCAGAAACCGTGCCGCTGCCATTTCGGCGTATCATGGATCACCTAACCTTCGTAGAAATCTACTCGACGCTGCGAAAACTCCGGATTTACCAGCCCCTTCGATGAAAACTTTCAACGGTCCGAGAACTTCGAACCCGGTCACCAATGCGACCTCTAATCAGAGTTCCTCGATCGCCAAGAGGGAGAAACCCAATCAAGCGTCACCGCCACCACCACGATCCAGCGCCTCCACCGACAGTCCCAGCAAGAGACGATCCCCAAAGTCCAATAACGGAAGTGGCAACCTCGTTCGTAAAATGAACGGAGCAACCGCAAAGAAACCTATTAAAGCCAACGAAGACGCCAGGATCAAGTGCAATCAACGCAACAGTGAGCAACAACCACCCGCTAACAAACAACCAACCGTCGGCTCAAGATCTGGCACTTTCCTCAAAGACGAGCCAACCGTACTTTCCAAATCCGACATCAAGACAGCGCAGATGAGCGCCTCCTAATCCGCTCAACAAAATTTATGTCGTGTTAATTCTATGATCGTAACGGGGAGAGGAATATCGCGGGTGTAAGATCGCGAACAAAGCCAAATCCTACGACGATGTGAAAAAAAAAAAGTTAGCGTTTAACGAAGTTTTTTCGAAACGTCGCATTTAGCTGTACGTATATAGAAAATTGGACGTGCTTCTCCAACAAAGCCATCTTCTTTTCCGCTCGTCGCAATTCCATAATTTTTTAAATTTTCGTTTCAACCGAACGAGCTTTATGCTCACAACTTTATTTTGTCACGCGTTTGTACGCGTCGGATTCGTAGAGGAAGTTGCCGGTTATTATCGCCGTACTTTTTATAAATACGAAAACCGAACGATATCGCGTTCGATAAATTCCTTTCTTTGGCTTTATTCGCTAATTTTACACTTGCGCGCGCGCGCGGGCGCGATAATCTTTCAAGAGCGTCGAGGCTTCGATCAGATTAGGTTTGTTTTGTCGAACTGCCTCTGTCGGATCCATCAATTTCGCGCGCATAGCTGGTTATATTTATTTGAACGAAACAACATGAAAATGAGAAGAAAAGGAATCCTCGATATTTTGCAATGTACATTTTTATGCGATCGATTTGTATCTAGTCATTTATAAAAATACTTACGTTAATTGTAACGTTAATAAATATATTTGGCAACGCGCCCGAGTCAGACGTCCAACAACGTCCCTCTGGGCCTGCTCGATCTCTTGGCTTCTACTTCGGGAGGCGGCATATCCGTTTTTCGTTTGTTCGTACCTTTCCTTTCCAGTTGTTTCTCGATTATGCGCGCGTTGTTGGCGTACGAATCGGCGACCTCGCGCTAAAACCGTTAATAGTGAAAACTTGATTTTTACCAGAAGATAGCGATGGTTAGAGTTTGAGGTTACCGCTTCAATTTCGTCTTCCTCTTCGTCAATGGTGGAGACCGTGACGGAACTGAATTTGCCCATGTTTTTGGTATGTTTGGTGACCATGATCTTTTTGGGCTTTTCTACAGCGACTTGGTTGTAAATGTCCGTCATTGGACCCTCGCCTGAACTTTTGATTACGGATCCTTTCGCTATGAAGACTATATTGGACGCAGGATCGTGTTTGTAATAGAGAAAAAGTCCGCACCTGCGAAAATCGAACGTTTTTAATTGGTCGGGTTTTTTTGTTGTTATCGGGGGTTGTAAATACTCACTTTTTACACTTTTGTCTATGCTGGCGCTCGATACCTTCGCTACGTTTGAGATACACGGTTTCGTCACGCTCGCACGTCATTTTGTGCGCGTGTTTGCTTCCGTCTATGACCCGAGCTCCGTCACGCTTTCTCAGCGGTAATTTATCGATGTCGCAGTCTGTTTGAGAAAAATCGGATCGGAAAAGTTCAGCCGACGTTTACGCGTGACGAAAAACTGGGTTTTCGGTATGTCTAACCTAAAATAAGCGTCATTTGCCCGCAGAGGCAATAATATATGTGCAGGGGTTTTTCCTCGCTGTATTCCTCCTGATCCTTCGTGTCGGAACATATTATACTCCGCGAAACGACTTTCGGCATTTTTGTCGCGGACTTTTACGCAATAATGCACCGGACAACAATTGTTGTTGATTGTAACACTGTGAAGTATTGCTTGACGCTGTCTCTTCTTCGCGCTAATCTTCGGTACGTCACGCGCGGGTGAGACAAGCTGGCGAACTTCAGAGATGTTCGCTATGGGAACTGCAACACCTCTGTGAACTTAGCTGAAGTGCTACATCAAAGACTTATCGATCAGCGACTTCAGCGGTATAATTTGGCATTAAAGAGTCTAGCACTTTCGCGTATATTTCTACTATACCGGTTTTACCATAGAAATCGAATTCCCGGAGGCTCCAACTGGCAGTATCTCGTATACTTTTGGGCGGGATTTAAATCCAATATGGCGTCCGTGAGTGTCGCGCTCTCGCGAGTGAACCGTCAGAGCGAATGAGCGTGTTTTTACGGCGTGTGTTTTGTCCGCTGTACGCGCCGGAGCGAGGACTGAAGAGAAAGAGAGGCGGTGAGCCGACGGAAAGAACACGGAGGGAAGAAAGTGAGCGTAACTCCCGACAATCGGCGTGGCAAAGTGAATCTTACAAAGTTAATCGGTGAAATACGCGCGACTGACGGGGTTAGAATTTACTTAGCGCCGGGATAAATCCAACGATGTCGAAGCCCGAGGAAACTACGGAGTCCGCGGAACCGGCCGAGAATTCGAACGATTCGTCGGCCGGTACGGAATCCTCCCGCGGCGGTGATTTCGAGACGAAGATCGAGACCGATCGGAGCAAACGCTTCGAATACCTCCTGAAGCAAACGGAGATCTTCTCGCACTTCATGACGAACACCAACAAGGACAAAGCTGGAAGCCCTCTCAAGGTCAAACCCGGAAGGCCGAAAAAGGCTCAACCGACGCCTGAAAGCCCGGTCGCCAAAACCGACGGCAACTCCGGCGATCATCGTCATCGCAAGACCGAACAAGAGGAGGACGAAGAATTGCTCGCCGAGAGTAACACCAATGTAGCTCCGACGACGCGATTCGAGTCCTCGCCCCATTACATTAAAAATGGCGAACTTAGAGACTATCAGATTAGGGGACTCAATTGGATGATATCCCTCTATGAAAACGGCATCAATGGCATTCTGGCTGACGAAATGGGCTTGGGCAAAACCCTACAAACTATTTCACTACTGGGCTATATGAAACACTTCAGAAGCATTCCTGGACCGCACATCGTCATCGTGCCTAAATCTACTCTCGCTAATTGGATGAACGAGTTTGCCAAGTGGTGTCCATCCCTCAGAGCGGTTTGTCTCATTGGTAAGCCGGCCTTTGTACTTTCAATTTGGTCGAATATGAATTTACTAACTATCAAGGTTAATAATTGGGTTTGTTTGGGTTATTGGGTATTATTAGTAATTCTAATGATTTGCAAGTTTGTTTGGGTTTGACCTAAAATTTTCCTTACGAGCCAATATAAAAATTACCAAACTAAAAGATATAGATAATTTCTGTTTTTAATTTTTGATGTTAAATGATCGGAAAGCGATGTAAAAAAAATTATTATTCCAAAATGTCCCTAAATCCATCATCGATATTACACGACGAAACGATTGCACTTCCAAGAACTTCCGAAGATCCAACAATCCTTTATTTCCGACTTCAGGCGATGCCGAGACGCGAAACACGTTCATCCGAGACGTAATGATGCCAGGGGAGTGGGACGTGTGCGTCACGTCGTACGAGATGGTGATAAAGGAGAAGTCGGTATTCAAGAAGTTCAACTGGCGTTACATGGTGATTGACGAGGCGCATCGAATAAAGAACGAGAAATCAAAACTGTCGGAGATTCTGCGAGAATTCAAGACGGCGAATAGATTATTGTTGACGGGAACGCCGCTACAGAACAATCTTCACGAGCTTTGGTCGTTGCTGAATTTTTTGTTGCCGGACGTGTTCAACAGTTCGGACGACTTTGACTCGTGGTTCAACACGAACAGTTTTCTCGGCGACAATTCGCTGGTCGAGAGGCTCCACGCTGTTCTGCGGCCTTTCCTCCTCAGGCGTTTGAAATCGGAGGTGGAAAAGGGTCTCAAGCCGAAAAAGGAAATCAAGGTTTACATAGGTTTGAGCAAAATGCAGCGAGAGTGGTACACGAAAGTGCTGATGAAGGATATCGATATCGTAAACGGGGCAGGAAAAATCGAGAAGATGAGGCTGCAAAATATTCTCATGCAATTGAGAAAATGTTGCAATCATCCGTATCTGTTCGACGGTGCGGAGCCCGGTCCTCCGTACACGACTGACGAGCATCTCGTTTACAACTGCGGCAAAATGGTGATACTCGACAAACTTCTGCCGCGTTTGCAGCAGCAAGATTCTCGAGTTCTGATCTTCAGCCAGATGACGAGGCAACTCGACATCCTCGAGGATTATTGTCACTGGCGAAACTTCGCGTATTGTCGTCTCGACGGTAACACGGCTCATGAGGATCGTCAACGACAGATCAACGAGTTCAATGCCCCTGGCAGCGAGAAATTCATTTTCATGCTGTCCACGAGAGCTGGTGGCCTCGGCATTAATCTCGCGACTGCCGACGTCGTTATAATTTTCGATTCCGACTGGAATCCACAAATGGATCTGCAAGCTATGGATCGTGCGCATCGGATCGGGCAACAGAAACAAGTACGGGTATTCAGGTTCATCACGGAAAACACCGTCGAGGAAAAAATCGTTGAACGAGCCGAGGTAAATCCAGCATTTTTCAACAACGTTCCTTTTTTTTTATCAATAAATAAAATATCCAATTTCTATCCAATTCGATATTCCAATAGGAATGTTCAACGATTAAAAACCAAAAGTGATCTTCGTTGCGTTTCTACAATGAAAACAAGAAATTCGTTCTAAAGAGATTTCCCTTTGATTGCAACAGGTAAAGCTACGTTTGGACAAGTTGGTGATCCAACAGGGTAGATTGGTAGACGCGAAACAGCAAGCTCTGAACAAAGACGAGATGTTGAACATGATAAGGCACGGTGCAAACGAGGTGTTCGCTTCTAAGGACAGCGCGATAACGGACGAGGATATCGACACGATATTGCAAAAGGGTGAAATCCGTACGGAAGAGATGAAGCAAAAATTAGAAACGCTGGGCGAATCCTCGTTGCGTAACTTCACGGTTGACGCTCCGACGGATTCCGTGTATCAATTCGAAGGTGAGGATTATCGAGAGAAGCAAAAGATATTGGGCATAGGTAGTTGGATCGAGCCACCGAAAAGAGAGCGGAAAGCTAATTACGCGGTGGACGCTTATTTCCGTGAGGCTCTTCGAGTTTCCGAGCCTAAAGCACCGAAAGCTCCTCGTCCGCCGAAGCAACCGATCGTTCAAGATTTCCAGTTCTTTCCACCCCGATTGTTCGAGCTTTTGGATCAAGAAATTTATTACTTCCGTCAAACGGTCGGTTACAAAGTCCCGAAAAATCCGGAACTTGGCTCCGACGCTGCGAGGATCCAAAAAGAGGAACAAAGAAAAATCGACGACGCTCAACCGTTGAGCGACGACGAAATTGCCGAAAAGGAAAAGTTGCTCACCCAAGGATTCACCAATTGGACGAAACGAGACTTCAATCAATTCATCAAAGCTAACGAGAAGTACGGCCGCGACGATATCGAGAACATCGCCAAAGACGTCGAAGGAAAAACCCCGGAAGAAGTTATGGAGTATTCAGCTGTTTTTTGGGAACGTTGCCACGAACTTCAGGACATCGATCGCGTTATGGCACAGATCGAACGCGGCGAAGCCAAGATTCAGAGGCGAGCCGGTATAAAAAAAGCATTGGACGCGAAAATGGCCCGTTATCGAGCGCCCTTTCATCAACTGAGAATCGCTTACGGTACCAACAAAGGAAAGAACTATACGGAAGAAGAAGATCGATTTCTCGTTTGCATGCTTCACAAACTCGGTTTCGACAAGGAAAACGTTTACGAGGAGTTACGAGCCACGGTTAGATCAGCCCCCCAGTTTCGCTTCGATTGGTTCGTCAAATCCAGAACCGCGCTTGAACTTCAACGGAGATGCAACACCCTCATAACCCTCATCGAAAGGGAAAATCAGGAACTCGAGGAACGCGAGAGACAAGAGAGGAGAAAAAAGGGCGGAAGTATCGGTACGAAACCAGCCTCGAAACGAAAAACCGAAAATCTTCCGGCGCCTCAGGACAAACCGAGGAAAAAGAAAAAATGAACGCACTCGATTTATTCACACGACGATTTTTCGTGTGCTTGCGTGTGCGTGTCTGTTTGACTGCGCGATTTTATCGTACCTTCACGCACGAAGGCTCCCACTCGCGGATTCTCATTTTTCTATTTTCACCAAAAGTTCCACGCGATCATCACACGATTTGATATATATATGGATATATATGTATATATATATATATCGCCTCGTGACTTCTGCGATCATCTTTCCTCCCTTTTCTTCTCTTTCTCCATTCATTTCTTCTCTGAAGATCCATCGTGCGTAAAATTGCTGGACAACGAAGAAAACCTCGAAATTCGACGATCCTCAAAGCGGCTTGACGATCATCCAAGATTTTAGGGATTTACATTTGCAATCGCGTTACTGCTAAGTTTCTTATTTATTATCCATTTTCATGACGATATCGCTGGTAAAAAAATTCTACAGCAAACAAAAAAACGAATTTTTCTTTTCTTCATTATCCTCGGTGACGTAATTTATTCGTTATTTTTTAATACACGTTCATTAACACTCCCGAAAGAAATAATCTTTTTTTTTTTTTGTAATAATTTGGAATTGGTAGAAATTGAAATTTTTTTTTTAGGTTATTAATCGTTTTTGCAGCTTGAATAATTTTATTGAAAATTCCCTCACGCTTTTGCAATCATTAATAAATAATCTTGTTTTTTTAGTTTTCAATACCTGACCAAAATCGATTATTAAACAGACGAAAAATAATATTTGAATTACAAAAGGAAAAAAAAAAACCAAGTTTTACGTCAAATTATCCAAACCGAAAAATCGTGTTTCTTTGGGTCGAGCAATTTTTTCCATTATTGCGATTGCGGTTAATTCTCGTTCCGGATGTACGTCCCGTCGAATCGTCGAATTTCGGGGGAGAATTTTTTTTCTTCTTTATTTCGCCCGGTGTCACGGAAATAAGCGGAAATTTTTCGCGGTCAACGACGAGTGAAAAATTGCGTAAAGAATGTATTTTTCATCCTATCGCAGCTCGACGTTCGGCTCGAAACCCAAACAAACAAACCCAAACAAAAAAGCTAAAGAGAAACAAAAAAAACAACAAAAGACGAACGAAAAAAGGCCGAGATTGCATTTTTGCAAAAATCGTTTTTTTTTTTGGCTCTTTAGAAGCGAGTTTCATCATCGACGAAGACTTCACATAACGGTCGGGAGTTCATCGTGAATAGTATTCGTGTAATGTACAATATAAGTAATTGATAATAAAAAAAAAAAAAAAAAATTAATAAATCCTGTTCGGGCTTGCTTGAGCGGTCACCCATCCCACTGTTGTCCCGAACACTTCTCGCGGGAATAAACGAAAAACAACTGCCAGATTGAATAATTCATCGAGTTCATTTTACGAATGAATACAAAGTATATATATATATGTATATATATACGTAGGAGTACAGAACTCGCGGGCGCAACGGATTCCGTTCAATTAAAAACTAACAGAAACGTTTCGTACGAGATTCATGTCGTAGGATGGATACAAGGTTTCGTCATTTTTTTTGTCTTGTTTCTTTTTTCTTCCCTCAAAAATTCGCTCGACGGTCACGATCGCGTTCCGACTTTAATCGTCGCGATCTAAAAGTCTTTTTTCTAATCACTTTCATTTCCTTCTTTTTCTCGTTTACGTTTTTTCCCCTAATCAACGTTTCTCCATTCGTTTCATTTTCTAATTTCACTTTTTTTTTCGCCTTTTTCTTTTTCGTATTTCCTAGTGACGCTTTTATTTCTTTTTTTTTTTTTTTTTTTTTTTTTTTTTTTTTTTTTTTTTTTTTTTTTTTATTTTCATCGTTTTCTATCTCGTTCTCTCACGCATGCGCACACACTCGCGCACGTATTTCACAAACGCGCACGCGCACGGTACAATCCGCGAGTGAATTTTCTCTCTCGTTCTCTCTTTCCCCGATAAACACTTTTCTAACGCTCGTTTCTTCGCACGGCAAATAAAGACGGTCGCAAACGAAAGATTTAAAGAAAAAAAAAAAAAAAAAAAACAATGAAACGATACTTCGAAAGAAGAAAAAAGAAATTTGGCGAAACGCGGGGAAAAGCAAAATGATCACGCGCAATGTAAAATGCAAATGTTCGCAAAATGCAGTTCCATTCTTTTCTTTTTCTTCCTCGTCGCAATTTCGTATCCGAGCGTTCGAGAGATCCTCTTCCTTGTTGTCGCTTCGAGGAGGCTCGCACGCGTCGATATGCCGATCAATATCGAGGGACACCGATTATTCTTTCGTCTTCGAACGCGAAACGAAATCTTTGAACACGAAACATCGCTTTTTCGATCGCTCTGTTTTTTACATGATATAAACGCGCGGGCATGCGCACTCGCACGCGCGGACAGGCACGCACGCCGGCATACGTAGAGGTTACGTAACATTCCTAACCTAACGTATCGCTGTAAACTACATGATGATTACGATTATTAAATCCACACGTGTGTATATATATATATATATATATACACCCGGCTAATCTTTCTTTCATCAAATCCTCATTCTTTTTTGTTATTTATTTCTATCTTTTTTTGTCATTTTTCAATATTTTCTTTACTCTCGTAAATCGAAGCCGAACCCTTATCACCCGTCAACTATCACATCACATTGAATTCAATCGTGAGAGTCATGGACGCGAAAAAAAACATATAAAAAAAAAAACAAACAAAAAAGAAGAAACTATTAAAAAAAACATTTATTCGATCGAGCGGGGACTTTTTTAAAAATGCCCTAACCTTCAAAACGGACGAAAAGAACTCCGTTCATAATTTTCCATCCTTCATTCCCCCGAAAGAAAAAAAACCTAGTAAAAATCTCCGAACACTCGCGAAGCTTCGTGACACGTATAAAAAAATAAAAATAAAAATAAACACACACACACACAAAAAAAAGGAAAAAAAAAAAAGGAAGAAACGCGTTTTCTTCGATTTTGTTTCTTACTCGGGTGCGCGATTCGAGCTGGCAATTAATTTTTGCCCGGGCCTCGCGCTCTTACAATTACGATACGCTAATTATGTGTTTTTTATACGCACATACGTATACGACTACGTAACGATAGTAATACTGGTAAATAATATGGCCTGGTAAGCGAATCAACATTACCCGCCACAATTCTTCGAATTTACGTGTAAACTTAGCTCGGATAAGAAAAAAATAATAATAATAATAATAATAATAATGACAATAATAATAACAATATTCCTGCGATAATTTTAAATCCTATAATAATAATAATCTACGCACACACTCGCGTCCACACATTATTATTATTATTATTATTATTATTATTACTATTATTATTATTATTGTTGTTGTTGTTAATAGAATTTGCTTGAATCGGAGGCAAAATGATCGTAGTGATAATGAAAAACCTGTGACGTATTATGTACCATCGGAGCTGCGTTGAACTTCGAATCGAATCGCGAAATTCGGATCGGACTGTCTTCGACTCGTTTTGTTTTTCTTTTTGTTTTTTTTTTCTTCTCTTTGTTTTTTTTTTTTTTTCGTAGGAGTGTTTTACACGGTGTTTGACCGTTGCGAAATTTCAAAGTGACGATCTGGTTATATATGTCATATATGTCTGTCTCTCTCTCTCTCTCTCTCTCTCTCTCGTTCTTTTTTATTCTATTTCTTCTTTACGAAATCTTGAACCGTGCAGTAATATGGAAAAATGGTGAGAACGTGTTTCGAGTTTCGGGGACTTGAAGTCTCGTACGGTGTGTGCCTACGTCCCGTATAAATTTTAATATTTTGATTGTTCGATTCGGCGCACGCTTATTTCTATAACGATTACGAGTAAAAAAAAAAAAAAAAAAAAAGATTGTTTCGTAGGTTTTTTTGTGTGTGTCTCTCTCTCTCTCTTTTAAACGAACCCGAACAAACCCAAACAATCGATCAATCTCTCTCTCTCGCTCTCTTTCTCTCTTCTGAATTTGTTTGGGTTTGTTTGGGTTACTCTGTTCTAAAAAAAAAAAAAAATCACGTTTTTTTTTCCGTTCACGCGCACCATTGTAAATCCTAAAATTGTATCGGTGTAAATTCGAGACGGAGATCGAGCGTCGTTTTTCTTTTTCATTTGTCATAAATTTTCTTTAGAAACAAAAAAAAAAAAAAAAAAA
>JAPYZI010004133.1:0-14739 GCA_030523105.1 Ophioninae sp. A BG-2022a
TTTTTTTTTTTTTTTTTTTTTTTTTTTTTTTTTTTTTTTTTTTTTTTTTTTTTTTTTTTTTTTTTTTTTTTTTTTTTTTTTTTTTTTTTTTTTTTTAGTGAATTAAAGTCTTCTGGTCGAGTAGATCGCTAAGAATGAGGGATCAATCGCACTCGTCGAATTACTCAAGATTACTTCGTTCCATTAGGTCGAGTAAAAAGACATCCATTATTTTTTTGGACTCAACTAATCGCAAACTTAGTCAACCAATCGGAAAACGGATGCCAGTTGTTTTTGAAATTTTAGCACCATACTGTGTATAAAAATTAGATCAGAGATAAATCCGTTTTCTAGCGTTCCAAAAAATCTGTCGTTTTCGTTCCAATTTTGTCGTTTTCTTTTCAAAGTGGAATAGCACGTTAACTACTGATCTCTCGCTTCGCGTTCCTGATCACGATAAACCTGAGTCCGTGAAGCTACCTCTCAAAGTTGTGTCTTCACGGTGAGCCGTGAAGAAAACAAGCTTTATTCTTGGATGTTTGGCGAAACGACGGGACGGTTGTTGATGCAACGATCTTCAGCTTACGCTTATACGAACATTCGTCTATACGGAAGTTTTCGTCCCGTTCCGTAGATCCTGCTCCCTCCACCGGATGTTCCACATTAAGAGGTGAATTAGCGGCACTTACTTACCAGACGAAACCGCAGGATAATTGTCCAGCCACTCTCCATTTCCATCCTTTCTTCCCTGTTCGCTTGGCAACTCTGCCAACATTTCAGTTCGTCAAAAACATATATTTTATTCGGATAAAATCATTGCTTTTCGATGCAAAATGATTAGTCAAATTTAATTGTGCGATCGAGAGCGTTTTTTTAATTATTTTTTTTATTATTTTGGTTCTTGCGGTTAAGAAAGAGAAGACATTTTTCTTATTTCGATCATTCGTAAATTCTAAATGCGTCCAAGAACAATAAACGGTTGAACCCTTCCTTTAATTCATTCTCTCTTTCCGCCTCGTATTTTGCAAAGTTTGCGCACGTAACTTTGCGCAATGGGCTTATTAATCCGCTCATTAAAATCGTCCTGAGAGTTGCTCGCGAAGATAATTTGTTGAATCTCTCGCCTCGAGTCGTTCGCCGTCTTCGTTTTCCTCACTTTCTGTCTGCCTTTCGCCTTTCCTCTTTCTCTCTCTCTCTCTCTCTCTCTCTCTCTCTCGATGTCTTTCGCCAAAGGGTGTTGCGGAGTCAGCACGAAAGAGAGCCTCGCGTGCGAAGATGCTGCGAGACTGCACTACGAAGATCTACACGCGTTCGCCTTTGAGCCATTATAAGCCGTTCTACTAATACCAGCATAGTGCGAGTGCGGGAGCACTCATGCTAATCTAGACTTTCTCTCTATACCACAATCGGGCTAGATAGAATACAGGGTTTTACAAACTTGACTATTTCAAACTGGCTTCGCATCAATCTTGAAATAAATGTTTCTTATCATTTATTTATATTGATAAATAAATCAAATACGAGTTTTTTGCCACAATTAAAATTAGTTTTCAAGTTTCGTAGGTACGTACATTCGATTTTCGATTTATTTATTTTACAAGCCATACAAGGATATACGAAGGAATACTGGAAATAAAAATTATAATCGTTTCCGTTTGGATAACGAATTCTTTTTTTAAATATGATATTCTTTTTTCAAATTAACAAATCTTTTCTACTACAAGAAAAAAAGAACTATTATTGCGGGTCATCAAACTTCAATCCCATGTTGAGGCATGTGTCTCCTCCAGAATTTTTACCACAATTTCATCGGCACTTCAAAATTCGACAAAATTTAAACGGAACACGTGCGTACAGAATTTGTTTCGATCCAATTTTTTCACCTCTCGTACGGTCGTCATAAATCGTTTGTGAAAACGCAACATCGTCTGTACAAATATTTTTTCCCGAAACAAGAAAATTTCCGGCGTGAAAATTCTTTGTTTATTCGCGTGTATAATTTCATAATTCTGGGTTTGTAATCGTAGTGTCAGCACGAACAGGAGATACTTATTGTATGTGCACTTGGGAATGCGCCGAGGGACCCACGCGTGAAACTTTTGCCACCCGTTACTTGTTCTGTTATATCATCGTGTTGGTATCAGTGATTTATCTATATATATATACGTACATAAACTTACATTCATACATACGCGCGTATAATCTCGTGGTCCATTGTCTTCGAGTATTTGCCGCAGAGACTCCGATCCTGCTCCTCGCCCTCTTTCTTTTTCACTTCTCGTCTCGGCCGTTGTGCAATCATGCCCGAAGAATCATAAATAATGAACGAATTAAAAAGTCGAACGAATGAAAAAAAAAGCAAAATGAGGGAGGAAGAGGAGGAGAGAGAAAGGGTGGTTGAGGAGGGGATTGGAGGAGGAAGGAAGAAAGGGTCATGCATATGCAGATATGTAAAGGAAAGCGTGAATAACATCCGTTTATTTCATTATCTATATTCAATTCATGGCTTACCGTCATTTCTCGCTCGCAACCAGAACACATCCGATTTATACCGGAATATAACTATCCCCCCCCCCCCCTAAAAAAACCAACAGTCAAAAGAATTAATCACGCCGATTTCTTTCGTTCGTCGAACTTCTTTCATCGACCCGACCACGGGGAACATCTCGTCGACCTTAATGTCCTCCGCAAAAAAAAAAAAAGTTCGCGGCTGCTTCGAAAGTCGACATTTTCCGTACTCGAAGTTTCTCAAAGAACACCGGAGTCCGTTGGATCATCAGAGATATCGAATTTACGTTTTGCGTGTACACGTGTGCGAACACCTCAACAAAGAGCGAAGAAACGACGGAGGAGGAGGGAAGGGCCGAGGCGCGGAGCGGGCGAAGAGGAAAAAGGGGTAAAGTTCGTATACGTGAAAGCGAAGAAGGGGAGTACGTAGGTGGGATCGGGAGACTCTCGACGTTTCGTTTTTGCGTTCGTGTGTTGGCCGGTGTTACAGCGAGTGTATATAATAGACGCGGGTAAGGGCGTCTGTTTTGTGAGGACGAGAACGCGAGTGAAGCTCGGATGACAGTACAAAGGAATCGTGAAGAGGCGTGGGCATTACAGTTTTTCGCTGTCTCTCCCTCTTTATCTCTCTCTCTCTCTCTCTCTTTCTCTCTCGATTCCTATCCCGTTCTTGTTACGCGTTTATAACACACGTGGAAATGAGACTCGTGATACTCGAAGAAGGGATACCCTGTAAAACTTCGATGAGGGCCTTCGTCACGATCCTGTTGAACGTGTGTCTCTTGTAATATCGTCTCGAATGACGCCCCGAGTGAACGATACGACGCTTCGCGAATTGGGAAAAAAAAAACACACACACGCGTCAGCTTTCGATAATTGATGACGCGGGGGTGGATACTCGTTAACAACTGGAAAAATTGATGCACGATGATTATCTTTGTCACTGTTCCGATGTCTGTTTTCGACTTTTTGTTTATTATTTTTTTAAATTTTTTTAAATTTTTATTTGGGGCGTTAAAGTTCGAGATTATTGAAATTCGCATAGCTGTAAAACAATGAAAATTATTTTTCAATTACCCGAATCTATTTTAGCAAATTTTCGCTACGAAAATTCATCAACGAATTCTTCAAGGCTCTTGTTTGAAGATCCGTTACTTCAATCATCGAAGCAAAGTTTTATAGGTCGATAAATATTATAAAGTAAAAACTCGATTCACAATCGTCCTTTATCCTTCACTTCTTTAGTTTCCATCATTACGCGAAGCCTTTTTTTTTTAACGTCTACGTTAAATATGTGAAAATCTTCCCGCAAGTATTCTCAGTTTAAAAAGAACAAAAACATTGCTGAATCAAAGACGAATCGATAGTTACAATCGAAACGATGTAAATTCGAACGTAACTTCGGTTGTGCAATTAGCGAACGGATTCGAGCCGAATATCTCGAAATCATCGACGCGCAAACTGAAGATCGCGTACAACCCAGTAAGAATCGATTTGCAGCGGAGCGGATTCATTTTTCCTTTCCAATCCGTAATTGATACGGATGGCTCGGGTCTCCTTGAATTAACGATCGCACGCATGGCAACGAGAGAAAATATGTATCTCGAGGAATGCACGAAAGTATTTCAGGGTTCCTTGACAGCGGTGGTAGGAAATAAATAATGGGGAATCATGAAACGATTTAATTAAGTGTACCAGGATGTGGTGCATGGACAGCAGTGAAAAGAGACACGGAATCAGGGAAGAAAAGAGAGAGAGAGAGAGAGAGGGAAAGAAGGGCGGGGGGGGGGGGGGAAGGGGGGGGCAATCGGGAAATATCTCAATGGCATTACACTCCCGTGCCTGGACGCCTATTATAGATACTCTGATACAACTGTACCATACACAAGATACATCAACTATACGATACGTGTACACATAATGGCTGAGCGACGAGTACTTCACACAGTGCACTGTTCCACTCGGATCCATTAAATCACGTCGATCTCATTATATCGAGGATGTATTTATCACTGTGCCTCTCCGTATAAAATTAAGCACAGGGATACACACGATCCCGAATCGTTCTCGTTTGTGTGTGTGTGTGTGTGTGTGTGTGTGTGTGGGTTCGCTGGCTCAACGATATCCTATCCGCCAGTGCTGAATGACCGGTAGAATCTATTTCTGTCAAGGCGCGTCGAGTTCCGGTCTCTTCGTCTCTGTCTTTTCCTACCTCTCTCTCACTCTCTATCCGTATGTGCATCGTGGAGCGCCTTTGCCGTGAGCTTTTATGACAATCTTGAGAAACGATCGTAACGATGATCACTCCAATTTACAACCGCACTGTTGTTCGCATAAAAGGATAGTCTCCTTCGGATCGAATACTTTTCTCGTTTATTGCAACAGCTGTTATCGCGAAGAGCTAATTGAAAGCGTTAAAAATGATTTATTTCAAACGCTCGAGTGGTATTGAGATTTCTTTGGAACTCGTGAATAAATAATGAACGTAGATATGTTTAATGTTCATATTAATTACCTATTTATTCAGAATTAATAATAATTAATAATTACATGATAATACAAACGAAATGTGGATTAATACGAAAAGGAATAAAATATAAAAATCAATATTAAATAATAAATACAAAATATTAAGATAACCAATCATATATCGGTAAAACTAACAAAGCTTGCTAATAAAAATTAATAAATAGTTAACAATTTGCCATCCGTAAACATACGTTGAGAGGAATGAAAAGTAGTGTTTTAAAAGATCGAAGATCACAGGGAGAACACGGAGAACATTCAGATGTAATATTTATTCGCTGGCTGTATTCGATAATAATAACACTAGCATTATTCATGATAAGAATACACAGCGATACGAAAGCTGAAGAACTTTCGAGTGTCTCTCCGAATAACGGGGTTATGCTTTCTTTTAAATTCTCGTATACAAATCGACGTACAATGTATGCATGTATATACGTATGTGTGTATATATGTATATATCGGGGTATCCGTGAATTGGAGAGATTGCATATAAACGTACGCGCGGCGTTGTCGAAGATAGTTGCCAGACTCAAGCTCTCGGATAACTTTGAATTTCGAGTAGTGGTTGGAGAAGGTTTGCGTGTGCTGCAGGAGAAGACGCCGGAACGAAAGTTGCTTTTCTCTCTTCGTCTTCCTCGCACTTTGCCCTCGAGCGTTCGTAAACTTCGCGACCATTACTACCGATGTACCAGCACCGGTGGTGCTGCTTCTGCTTCTGCTGGGGCAACTACCACCGACGAGTCTTCACTACCGTCGGGTTTTCTTACTCGCGAAAGGTCACTTTCAACCCGTCCTATCTACGAAACGTTCACTATCGGCAGACGCCCGTCTCTCTTCGAGAACAGCCAGCGAATTCATTACCAACGGAACATGGATTTTGAGGTAGAACGGTCCTCGAAGTGGTCCACGCCCACTAAATACTTGAAAGGTCATTTGGAAGGCATTGAAGGTTCACGCGATGTCTACGTATACGTAAAATATGCGGGGACAATCTTCGAACCCGGAACGTCTTCGAAATCGTGTTCGCGCGTGCGTTCCGTCCGTGTGTTGCGAGGTTAAGCGGGATACACCCCGAACCTCTCGGGTCTTCGGTTTCTCCAGGATTCAACGATAATCCAGTTTGGCCCGCGAGGAGTTCGCGAACTCGCGAAATCTCGGTTTCTGTCGCCCGGCTAAGTCGCGAACGAGATTTTAATCGAAAATTAATCCTCGAACTACACGCGTGTCGGTGCATACAGGTATAAGACCGAAGACCGTATACACTACGATATTTGGAGCGAATAACGCGTGACTCTCAATTCCTTCGAGATCCCTCGCCAGCCCCGTTATTATATCGCATTAGTCACACGAGAGAAACCTCGAGAACGGTCTTCGACGGGCCCCCTTCGAATTTTCATTCATCTCTCGAATTCAATGAATCACCGAGGAGCTAAAGGGGAAAGAGAGAGAGAGAGAGAAAGAGGAGGAAGAGGGAAAAAAAGGCGAAATAAAGAAGAGAAGAAGCGCGGGCAGTCCGCGCCGAATCGTTAAACGATCATTGAGCGTTGTCCTCGGGCGATATGTACACAGGATATTGTGCTGGACTGCGCGAACCACTGGAAGAGAAAGAAAGGGAGAGAGAGAGAGCGAGAAAGAAAGAGGCAAAGGCGGAGAGGCAGGGATGTAGAGAAAAACGAGTGTAAGAAAAAAAGGGCAAATGAGACGAAAGGAGGGTCAGACTGGGGAGGGGAGGGAGGAGGGGAGAAAGCTCAAGAAAGATAAAACGTGAAGAGAAACGGGAGATCCGAGAAACACCCGTTAGCAAACTCCTCAGACCCAAGAGTTGCGGCCAGCAAACTCTGTATCGCTGGAGCTTCTCGATCCATCTCCCCTCTACCTCCAGCAGACCTCAGTCGTGCTGGCCCGTTGGGACAGAGGGGGAAGGCAAGAAAGACGAGACGCTTGAGGGGGAATGAGGCGGTGGTTATGAAGGTAGGGGGGGGGGAGGAGATCGGGGCCTTCTGGCGCGAGCAACCGGCAACGCCGCGACTTGAGGCCCTTTACCTGGAACAAGCTCTTGGAATCGGCGGCAACAGCAGCAGCAGCAGCCGCCTGGTATAAAGACCATCCAAGCATCGCCTACATGCGAGTCTCCTCCGTTCTTGGACTCACGCACGCTTCCCTCTCTCTCTCTCTCTCTCTCTCTCTCTCTCCCTCTTTCTTCTCTCGCTTTCCCCGCACTCTCGTTGTTGCTGCCTCGAGGACGCACACGTGAGTTTTCCACTTCTCCCCGTTCACGGAGATTGAGGCGGCTGCGAGAGGAAGGAGAGATGGAGATGAACCGGGCGCGCGCAGACTGCGGATGAGCCGAGTCGAAGAAAACAACAACTCAAACAAAAAGGATCTGAGAAAAAAAAAAACAAGAAATGGAAGGCCTCGTTGGAAATCCTCGCAGGGCTGCAGGGATTCGTGACGTCAAACCGCTGCCGCGACAGCGCGTCATCATCCACTTCCGTTCGACTTCTGTCGTCTTCACTGCGCGTACACGTTTTGCTAACATGATCCTTCCAGTTTCGAAAGATCCAACGAGAGTTTCTTCCTTATTAGATAACTAACGTATTTTTCGTTGCGCGAACGAATACATTGATCGTAGCGATCATACCGGTAACGAGATGCAACAAGTTGCCGAGGAACGTACCCGATGTCCGAATCACGGAATTATACGTCGTGGAGTTCATGTTTCTCAAGTACAGTCGAAACGGCTTGAAACGGCGACTAAGAGGCCGCGCAGAACCCACGTCCCATTGGAAGCGGCCAATGGGTGGTCGAAGCTCCAACGGGCACTCAAGCTTGCCACGAAAATTGATCGAGCCTCGGATGATAAATCTGGCTCGACAGTGGCAACAGTTGCAAAGATAGTCGAGAAAATTCGATCGAACTGATTACTCAATTGGACCAACGAGAAGGATACAAAAGAATCAAAGATACTGGAGATAGGAAAGTATTGGAAAAAGAGGGAATTCTTCGACCTACAGATTTCGTCGTCATAAAAATGTTCGTAAACAAGTGATCAACTCGACGAGTCTTTGGAGAAAATTATCAACGACTCTTGTAGGTTGCAAATATTCGTGTGTAGTCGATGAAACCGAGAACTGTGATTAGAGCGATGAACGTTTACACGAACCAAAATAATACAGTAAGGAAAGTGCTATATCGTCGGGAGAACGGTGAGTCACCGTGTGACATTTGACCCCCGACTGCAACTGCGACAGGTTCTATGTGTGCCTCTCATCCGTTCTTCTCTCGCGCACGTTTAATCCAACGTGTTCCCTCTCTTTTGGTTTAGCCGTTTCGCTTGGTAGTTCTCAGTGATCCTCAACCCGTTTTCTCTCCACTCTCCAATACTCCTCCTCCGGACGAATAATCGTTACTTATGAGTTTCGTGTGATCCGATCGTTAAATCGTCATTACTCGAAGGATAACATTGTTGCGTCATCGAAATGAAAAAAAAATACAAAAAAACAAAACAAAAACAATCGTTTACTTTTCAATCGCGTCGATTGAGGAGACACGAGGCGTACGAAGCTTTTGATCAGGCAGCTCGTTACTCAATGGTCAAAGCGCAACTTTGATTTTAACGCGGACGGCTCACGGAGTGGACGGCGAAAGAGAACTCGCTTGGTTACTGGGTTATGCAAACAGCCTGCAACATATAGACTCGAGTGAATGCTCGGCTCCAGGCAACGGGTCGGTGCAATCCGTGTTTGCACCTGTGGTGCGTGCAAGGGAGTAGAATCCCAACCGTTGGTGGTGGTCGCGTGTGGCCGGACGCAAATGCGCTTACGTGTGCAGACGTAAACGGCCACTGGGAGCTTACGCTTCGCGGAGTCAGAGTCCTTTCTTCCTTATGGGTAGCCCGGGACACGTGAGCATTCGCGAATGCTCGTCCTTCCATCTGAAACATGTGTCTACGCACGTGTCGCTCTCTCGACGCGTTTGTATATCGTTTATATACCTCTATAGATACATACCTCTATTTCGGTTTCGTAATTATTATGTATGCGTAGGAACTGAACTGGCTATTGCGGACGCCTCGTATCTATGACGCATTGTGTTGCTTT
The DNA here is from genome assembly GCA_030523105.1 of Ophioninae sp. A BG-2022a. Lineage (NCBI taxonomy): Eukaryota > Metazoa > Arthropoda > Insecta > Hymenoptera > Ichneumonidae > Ophioninae sp. A BG-2022a. The sequence continues at coordinate 9,117 of JAPYZI010004133.1, forward strand.
CGGGCTATTATAAAAATAAATACAGCAATGGTTCAACGTCCACACAATAATTAGAAAACTAGAATAATTGACAAATCACCGCGCACACCGCGGTATCTAATGCAGACCAAATGACTATTTAAAAACAACCATCAAAGATCATACAGGTGTCTTTTTTTTATTCGATCACACGATGGCTGGTATCGTTCGAACTAAAACTAAACTGGCCACGGACTGGACGATCAAGGCTGATGTACCACTGACGTCATTTCAGTATACCAAAATCAAAAAAGAAACCAAATAAAATTCTCGAACTTTCGATGGTTTTTTTGGCAGGATTTTTGACAGGATTTCAAATATAAATTTTTACGAATTTCATACATGGTCCTCTGCATCTTTTTTTGTTGATTATTCAATCGGACTTTCCACAAAGACTGATACAGATATTTATACGTGTACAGCTGCATTGAAAGAGTCCCTTGAAATCCTTTTAAAAGTCATTGACGTCATTTGTTTCACTGGAATCGAACTTACGTTATTTTATAGAATCGTTGCATCTCTCAAAACAATTTTCCAACCTTCAAAATCCATATCTAATTATCGATGAGCCACGGCATGCACGGGTCTACGAAAATTCGAGGGAGAATTTAAAGATGATGATCCTCGCTAGTATAAAAATTCATTTGGGAAGTATGGCTCGAAATGGCTTCCTTCCATCTTTTGCAAGCTCCACCCTAATTTGCATCCGAAGAGTGATCCGATGAGATTTTCCTCCAATTTTTATACATCGATAGTTAGAAAGAGAACAGGAGTGTGAAAAAGCGTCAAAGTTGAGAGAAAGAAAGTATATTACATATCCTGTAATAACTCGTGAAATGATACAAGTATATTATACATCGTACATTACATATCCTGTTATAAGATAGAGAGAAAGAGAGAGAGGGAGAATGGACAGAGCCTGAAGAGGATACGCGTGCGTATTCTCTCACAAATCCGTGTTTGTTTATGCCTTTTATATCGTCTTCCTTTTTAAAGTCTCGTCAACTTTTGGGGTCCCAAAGTCTGGTGCAAGCGTTACCACCTATAACTGTGTCCAACTGTGCGAGGACGAGAGATGAACGAACGAGCTGCACAGGCGTTTGCTCGCTCTTCCTCCCTCCTCTCTCTCTCTCTCTCCCTCCCTCCCTCCCTCCATTGCATTCACCATCTCTATCTCTTCCTCGCGAAACCTCGGAACCATTTCCACGAAGTGGATTCTAATTACGGCTGTGGATGATACCCTCCCCCTCGCCTTTTCTCCTGTTTCCTTTCTCCCTCTCTCGCTCGCTCTTTCTTGCCCTCCGGCTCAACGCTCCTTATCTTTCTCCCGCGATCTCCCGGAGTTGGCGCTTTTACTCATCTTCTCTCTATACAGACTCGCAACTCCTCTCCCTTTCGTATATACCCTCTCCTCCCCACTTCCTTCTCCGTTCACGTCTCTCATTTTCCTTTGCTCTTTCACGTTTCCCTCCCTCCCTCTCTTCCTCTCTTCCTCTAGCTCTCTCTCTCTCTCTCTCTCTTTCTTTCTTTCTCCCCTGGTTATACTCCCCTCTTCCACGTGTCTGCACCGTCGTTGGTACAGCATCAACTCGCCGGAGCCGCGTGCGCCAGTAGTAGAGGGATTAAGTTCCGGTCGATTTTATTTTTCGCCCTGACGGGTGCGTCGACCTCCCGTGGAAATCTAATTTCACGTCTCGGCCTCTTTCTCCTCCTCTATCTTTTTTGTGGAGCCAACAGTGAAGGCAGACGCGCAGCCGTTCTCTCTCTTTCTTATTCCTCCCTCTCTCTCGCTCTCTCTTTCTTTCTCTCTCTCTACTACTCTCCTGCTATCGTTACCAGCTCTCAATGCAATTTTCCCGTTAGAAGAGCACCATGTAGCAAGCACAATGAACAAGGATCGACATGTACATTCGCTCGTGAACTTTGCGAATTGTGATATAATAGCCGCGAGGACAAGAAAAAAAATTATGAATCCGATGTTCACCCTTGTTATAAAAAAAAAGAGTGCCCCCTGTGATGGCTATTCAAGGAGAAGCTGGCGACGTTGAGAGCTCGCTGAAAGAGAAACAGCGGAAAACCTGCCAAAGGATGTTGAAGCGGTGAGAAATTAAAAATTAACGAACCGTAAAGCTTCTTTTATCGCCGCGAGGAACGCCGTGCCAAGGGTAAAATGAAAATAACGTCATTTCGTTTTTTCTCGAACAATTTTCTTCTTCATATTGAGATCGCTTGGCCGCGGCCAAGTCCGCGAAGAGGGGAATAATAAAGACGAGTAATAGAGGAACGACGAACTAAGATTTTTCATTGCGCCCGCAGTTTCCACACATTTTATTTCTGATTTTTACTATCAATTATTGTTTTTTTTTCTTTTTAAAGTCAAACATCGAATAACTAAAGATTCCGAAAATCGATCGCGTGATTTCTACAGCTTGGATGTAGAAGAAGTTTGAAAATGAGAGAAATGTGTCGAACGATGGAAACTTCAACGTTACCGTTACTCTTCCGTTATTTGGCCCTCCCACGTTGTTTCAATGCATAATTGGCGAACGTGTCTCATCGCTGATAACAAAGGTAACGACGGATGAAAGAATACGAGAGTAATTGCACTCATTCGCACTCCACCCTCGTGACTCTTCCTTAGCCTCCCTCACCCCCCCCACCTTTCTTTTCTCTTGTACAATAAAAAGCGAGAATGAGAGGGAGAGGGAGGCGAAGTATCGGCGGAAACACGGCAAGAAAGGAAACAAGAGAAAAAGATGAGAACTCGGTACGTTCCGGGGGAGCAAGAGAAACACAGGCAGTCAGATCGGCAGAATCAGTCGAGAGTCGAGAGACGCTATTTATATTCGAAAGTCGGCGGACATTCAACTCAGTGCCGCCACCGCGTTGCCCCTCCCTCAATTCCTCCACCTTAATCTCCCTCTTCTTCTTCTTATTCTTATTCTTTTTCTTCTTCTTCTTCTTCTTCTTCTTCTTCTTCTTCTTGGACCATCTCCTTCGCGCTATCTTTTTCATTTCTTCGTGCACACACGTACCTACACGTGTGCTCTTGCGCTTACGTATAGACCGGTGTACTTTTTCGCCCGGACCATTCGTTCATCTCCACTTTGGATCCGACGTGATAACACACAAATAAATCTCTCATGCCAGCTGTGTTCGTCTCCGGGTCCGCTCCATATTTCGTTCTTCAGGATATATAGGGAGGGAACATCACTCGAGTTCTTCCATACGTCGGTGCGCAAATGGATAAGCGCCAGTTGCCCCCATGCAATCTTTAAGGGCAACTCGATATCAATAAAATGCTTTTCGTTATTCCACTTTGCTCGCTCGAAGTACTCGGTTATCTTTCCCAGACAAGCGATCTTGAACTTGGCTATTCTTGGACGGAAATGATCTTTTTGCTGGCTGCATCAATAATTTGAAGAAAAAAAAAAAAAAATGAAAAATAGGAACACTGAAACATTTTGAACGAGCTGAAAAGTACTAAGATTACGATGTAATAAGGGTTTGTTTCTATCTCTCTTACAAAGATAATTATACGACGCTCAAAGTCGTTGGGATACACCGAAAATTCACTCTTTTCAATCGCCCAACATTTTGCCATTATCGGTACGGAATATCACGCAAACTTTTTTGCACACTCTCATTAGAGATCAGTTACGTAAATTTGTCGAGTCATTTAATAGTGACAACAAATGATTTATTACATTTTCCTCCAAGATGATAAAATTAGCACCGTTTTTAAGAGAACTTATTTTTTTCTCTCTTCAGCTCGATTTTCTATTTACGATCGAGCTTATTCGAATTTCGTATTAGAGATCTACAGCCCGTACATGTGAAATCGTTGCGAATAACTAAGAAGATTAAACCATCGGCACAAAACACATGAAATTTTCTATCCAATGATACAAACTTCCAAAAAATCTTCTCGGGGAAAATCAACCCTTCGTATAATCACTCGAAGTAAATAGTACACATTTATGATGATAAATAAACGGAGGAACGCGAAATTGCTCATTGGTCGTTCAAGTTTTTTACAGTTTTCAGTTTTCTTTTGTTTTTTTCTTTTTTTCTTTTAGCAAACGTGGTATCTTTATTATTAAATTGGTTGGGGAAAAAAAGCTTTCCTGGTTAACAAACTATTACGCTTGGCGCTCCTCTACAATCTACCTTCCGTTTTTTTCCTACCGGTCTTTTTCGATTCTGGATACGGAGGTTGCCCAGCATCTCGCATCCTGTGTCTTATCTCGGGCTCAGCCACGAGAGCAACAGGCAGCAGCGGTAAATCGCAGTAGTGAGAAAAACGGCTCGATAATAACGCCTCCGTCATCGTTCGAGCGCCCGTCGAGTTATATAGTCTCTTTGTGGTGCGTCTAATGGCTTCTCCGTGTTTACAGCGCACTCTTCTGGCACGCTATTTCTCTATGGTTATGCGAATTGTTCTCACCGGGCGCAATCAGAAGATCCATGGGGATCTTCAACTCTACGCAGAGACGTTAAATCTCGCCGTTTTCATTCATCCTCGCCAATCATTTTTACGTTTTCCTAATTACTCAAATTACGTACTTATTCTACGAGTAGTTACGAAATCGTTTCGAATTTGTTACTCGACAACCGAATCAAGTGTAAACACGTTTCCGTATGGGAATTCCACTCGAACGTAATTTCATTCACTATACGAGTTTGATACAAGAATAGATACAAACATTTAAAAAAAGGACATAAAAAAATACCAAAATACTTTCAACAAATCGTGTACGCGTACATGAAAAATGGATTTTCGGAAATATTTTTGATTAATAATTTCATTGAAATAATTTTCTTACTTATGAATGAATATAAAAATTATCCGAATAAAATTCTTGTGTATTAATAATAATCCAATGTATATTTGTACTAAATATTCCACGAGTAACATCGCGGGCGCGGCTAGTATTAATTCCAACAGCTATTACATTTTCATTATTAAAATAAACAATTTGTACGTTGATATAAAAATGAGCTATGCGTATAAAAACTGCAAAAAGTCGTTGGATCGAGAAACAAAGATCAACAAATAAATGGATAAAATTTTAAATAAAAACACGAAGAGAAGCGTGATTTCTGATCGTGCCCGATGAGACTAGCGATATCAATATTCCCGATGCAACGGACCGGTGTAGCAATTAACCGTTCGGTCTATTCACAGGTCCATCAACCCTCGATTCAAACAAATTATACTTTGGATAAAAAAGTATTTCATCCCTTCGCAGATTATTGCACACTTCCCTCATTGACGTTCGACTCATAATTAAAAGGGTCTCATTCATGAGAATACTTTGAGCATTTCGAGCGAGGCGTAAAAGAGAACGGTCGTAAGAAGTGCATCAGTGTTTGTCGACGGACCGCAAGTCTGGTTTCGAAAACAGCTTTCGAGGACGTTGAGCGTAAGGAACGAAAAGAAATTCTCTGTAGAAAAGTGAGTCTCGTAGTTGCTCGCTCGGGCGTGTAATATTCAGCTTCTCCGCGCAAATTCTCCGCTTTCTTATTCATCCTCGTCGTCTTCCTCTTCCCGTACGAGAGATGTTGTACCGTAGCTTCCATTTTTTGTTTTTTTTTTTTTTTT
>JAPYZI010004134.1:0-33365 GCA_030523105.1 Ophioninae sp. A BG-2022a
GCGGTAGTTTCTGAAATATCGTGGTCACTGTTTCGAAAAATGGAGTTTTCGAGAAAAACCCGTTTGAAAGTTCGCGCATGTGCGGCGCGCGCTCCGTATACCTGCTCCGTTCCAGGGCCGTAACTCGCGAACCACTTCGAATATCGAAAAATCCTTTGGCACACATTTTCTACACAAGTTGTAGATGTGATTTATGAAAAAAGAAAGAATTGATTTTTCGACCCGAGAAACTAGAGGACCCCTTAAAGCCGAGATGTTTACCAGACGACGAAAACGCCGTGCAACGAGCAGCCGAAGAAGAGACGGGCCAGCATCCTGGCAGCGATGACGAACGGAAAACGTTCGTCCCGTTTAGCGAGTCACAGCTTCGCTCGACTTCCGCTGCGGTTCATGGGGAATGAGACAACAAAAATTACGCGGCAGTCACATTCACGGCGATGCGCCTTTCCCCTTTTGTCAATCGTCAATGATAGCTTCGAACGCGCGTGGAGGGTTCAACGCTGACGAGTCAACGCTCAAGACTCAACGACCAAGAGCATTGCTGGAACAAAGATTTAGTACAGACTTGAAGGAACAAAGAATTAGTACAGACTTACCTGATACCTCGATTATTCTCAACTAAAATCGATTGTATCGAGTGCTCGGAAGATTTCTCACTCGAATTTTTTTTTTCCCCCCCACCGGCGGTATTGCGCTCTATCCACACACGTATGACGCAAAACGCCTTTTTACCGAGAGACCGTGCAGCCTGGCTGAGACACAAGTACGGAGAGCGCGGTTCGCGGATCGGCTCGAGTGAGTCATATACCGCAAACCCGAGTGCAATACTCTCTTCGTGCCATTATCTTTCCTTCCAGCTTCTCATTTTTTTTTATTATCGCAATTCCACTCCGGCTCTCCTCTTCGTCGACTCGGTCTCTCTAGCCTCGATTCTCTTCCTCGAGGAAAATAACATCGCGGATCTGAAAAACACGACGCAGTTTTCTGCAACGTCTCGCGAACCTTCTTTCGCTTAGAAGTGCAGTCGCGATTATCCGATAGCGGAACAACCTTTTGTTGATCCTTCTATTTTTATTCAGATTTTAAGGACTCGGTCCGTTTGGCTAGTTTCGAGGCAACTGCCAAGATTCCACAATTATATATTATTATTATGATTATTCCGTCAATTATAACGAGCATTTCAGTTGCTCAAGAAATTTCGTGATTTTTTAATATCCGTCGTGTCAACTTCAACGAGAAATCGGTCTCGTGTAACTCAATCGTAAGTTGGTAGACGATATTTACCACGTTCGTAGGTCGCGCGGTAGAAAATAACCAAGTTTTCGAGTCCACGTCTGTGTGGGCTTTCTCCGAGATCGCTCTTCCGTGGCCAATGTCTATCGGGCACAGAACGAGAAACAGTAAAGCGACGACGATCGCGCGAGAGGTAGAGAGAGAGAGAGAGAATAGAAACAAGAGTGGTAAAAAGTTGTAGCGAAGAAACGGTAAAGAGAACCGCGGGATCCGGTGATAGAAGAGACCAACGTACGTAATTCGTTTACACATCCATCATATCGCGTCATAAAAAATATATATTTTTTTAAAAATCAAACTAACGAGACGAGATACTGCATTTAAAAAGTAGCTGCAAAATCAACAAAATCAAACTGCGAAATATCCGCGATTCTTCGTTTCCTTTCTCTTCGTCTTTGATAATTAAGGCATTTTGTGGCACGGTTATCCTTGCCGAGAAAACCGGTTGGTCTCGGTCCTCTCGTTCTCCGAGCTCGACTCTATTTCTCTTTCTCACTTTATTACTTTTGCCCCGTCCCTATAATAGTCCATTCTCGCTTTATTGTATCGAAAAACCTCGCTCTTTGGGGCGCCGCGGTTTTTTTTCTTTTCGATTTTTTAAGACGCGTCTCGAATGAAAAATCATGATGCATCCTAATAATCCACGTGTATATATATATTTTTTTTCACGTCACGGTTATCACGACCAATCACGTCGAGAGAGTATCAACTTCCATTGTAAGAGAACAATTAAACGAAAAGATCTTTCATCGACGGAGGGAAAAGCGATGATTCGTGACGCGTTGACGCGTCCAGTTTCACATTCGAGCTGTTTGCAATAAAATTGTCGAGATCAGCAATTTTCCATTCAAGCGCTCGATATCATTACAATAATTATAGCAGCAATGAGATAACCATTTTTAGGCGCGTGCTTGAGAGGCCAGGAATTTATTTTTGCCAAAGTAACCACCGATAAACGTGGTTTTTATTATTTCAGAAGTTCTGAAAAGTTGCGAAGCAGAGTTTCGTACGATTCGAGAGGAAAGTGCCGCGCGATGAGATCGAATAAAGTGGAGTAAAAGAGAGAAAGCAAAGCCTCTTTACGAGTCTAGCAGGAAGTATCGAATTAACGCCTTATCTTTATTATAGCCGAGGATGGTTACTTCTCTCATTTCTCCTCTACTATCGCGAACTACCGAACCTGATCCGACGCTTGATCCGATCTCTACCGAAAAAAAAAAACAAAAACAAAAAAAAGAAAAGATCCGCACACGCCCCGATGTTCGAGTTATCTTTTTTTTCCGCGATGTAACTTTTCGAGAGCACCTGCAAGAACCAACGATCCTACTTATCCTTCGACCGTGGGTTTGAAGTTTGCAACGTTGCTACGAAATTTACTGTATTTTTATTATCTCGTTTTTTTTAGCGTGTTACGGGCGTTGATTCGGGTTTTCAACATTTTTCACGTTTCATCGTAATTCTACGTATCACGCATCAATGGTCACGTTTCGTTAACTTTCGGGATTAAGTCGGACGATCGGTGTTCATTGGGTAGCTTCAAGATAGCCAAGGCTGCACGATTCTCATCGTCGGTTCACCAAACTTTCGTTCGCGAAGCTTGGACACGCTCGTCATCTTTCCTGTCTGTAATATTATATGTGCCGAGGAAGAAGCCAAAAGAAGTTGGGGAGAGACCCCCGGGGATGTTGACTCGTGTAGAGTCTTCGGATAGACATTCGAGTCGTACACTTTCGGTCACGTTCGCTTCAGGAGGTCTATGAGGGGATGAGCGCGTTTCGACCGCGCGTATACGGTGTAGATTGTCACTATAGATCGGCGAACGCGTTATTAAAAAACGTGTCCGAAGACGCGTGTCCGGAAACTCGCGTTCGATCGGAGTTATCGAAGAATGAAGAACCTAAATAAATAAGCGCATTGTTCTCGAAGAATGTTACATCGGGCGATTGAACGAGATCCGAACGACAGCGCCAACGAAGAAGAGGAGAAAAGAGCCACTCTTAGAATTTAGTTCGGTGACTCGGACTCCCCGCACGAGTCCTTCGCTTCCGTTTTTATTATTTTCACGCGCGTTTGACAATCGTACTCTTGACGGTCTTTTGACGGTCTTTTGACGGTCTTTTGACGGTCTTTTGACGGTCTTTTGACGGTCGAGTCCAACCGAGGATCTTCCACGGCTGCTTACACTCCCCCGTAATCGAGTTATAAATAGCGCATCGAACTGCACCCGAGCTGTATTCCCCGCGTGTCCTTGAATATGACGAGTTTTGCGCAGTCGCGGGCGTGTTCGTTGGACACGCACACTCGTGGAAACGTTCCCTCGAACAGCCAGGGATCGTACGGAACAACGTTGCATACGAATCGAGTTGATTGCCCGGCCTTGAATGCGGTGATCGGATGCTCGAGTCCTCGAGTAGCTACGCGCTCTACGAGAATCCAAACCGAGTATCAAATCTTTCCGCCCTTTTATCTTTCCTCGAGGCGAGCCTTTTCATTATTCGCGCACCTGTGAGATTCCGTGCTCGGAAAAGCTTCGCGAGCGCTATTCTTTTTCGTCCGATCGTTCGAGATCTTTGTCTCTTTGTCTCTTCGGTTATTTTCGAGCTTGAGAAAGAAATTGAACGGGCAGGGGATGAGATAAAGGGTGCGAAAACGACCGGGGAAAAAAAAAACAAAAACTAAAAACAGGCGAAAGCCTCGAAAGAAGACAGCTTTTGCCCGAGGGAATTTACAAAAATAGCTAACCCCGAGTCATCGTTTTCCCCGGTCTTTCTTCGTCGTGACTAAGGCGTCCTCCTCGGCTGTACTCGGGAGATTCGAGGGGCCGCGTCTTCGGAGCGTGTTTATTAACTGTTTCAGGGTCCTTACCAGGCTCTACCAGTCCACACTTGTATACGTACGGGCAACTGGTAAAGCCTATTTTTAAACATCCTACCGGTTGGTGTCTTATCCGTGATTGTTTTCGCAAAAGACCCTCCGTTGTTGCTTCATCCTCTGCTCCGGCTCCTTCGAGAAAAATTATTATCGTTCGAACCTCGAATCTCACGGGGGAACGATAAAAACCGTCTCTCATTGTACCTAACTAATTTTCCTTTGCAACTGTGGGTGTCAGTGCTGTGAAAAAAAAAAAATGTTTGCAACAGCGAGCAATTGTGAATACTAAATGGCGAATCTGAAAGAGTCGGAGAAGAAGAGGTAGAAAATCTCCATTATGGAGAATGTTGATCGTCCTCACGGTCGAGAGGCAGCTGTGCGAATTGTTCTAAAAATATTGAGTGACCAGGACCTGTCCGGTAGCAGGTGCAGTCGTTGTAGCCACCCCCCTCCCCCGCTCTCTCTCTCTCTCTCTCTCTCTCTGCCTTCTCCGCTCTCCTTCATTGCCACCCCAACCTCCCTCTCGCTCGCTTTTTTGTCGAACAACGCATCGGGGCATCCAAAGAGGCCTCCTTTATTCGCTTTACACGATGGTAATTCGAGAGCCGGTTGTGGTCTCGCTAATCGATCGTCCATCGATTCTCGAAGCCCTATTCTCCTTATCGCTCGCAACAACCCCGTATCTCCTGCACAGCACCGTGCATTTGCGGTTGATGATTTGGTCACGCTCCTCTCAAAGACGAGAGCCTCTCTCGTCGAGCCGACATTTTCATCGTTCGCCTCCAGCGAGAGTGATTATTTTTTCTTTTTTATTTCCAACTATTATCCCTGATAGATTTCACCTACGAAAATCCTGCAAATAGGCCCGAGGACTATTATTGAACGATTCAAGGAGAAACCCCGACCGACCCTCATAACCAAAATTAAAAAGAACGGTTGCCGGTATTGACCCGTACGACCCTGTAACTGTGATAGGTGGGGATGGTGGTCGTGCCTATACGGGATTGATTGATCAATCGATCGATGCATTTATTTATGGCTTAGTGAACTATGAGGCAATCACGCAAAAATACAAAAGAAAAAATACTCACACTCTCCACACACCTGAAGAAAAACCACTCAAGACCAATAATACAAATAAATAATAACAATAATAATAACTCTAATAACAAATCATTGCTCGCACTACCACTCCAAACGCATCAGCGCCATCGTACACACCTACGCCGTATCACGCGCCAGCAAACGCTTGTAAAGCCTGGTCTTGAAAACCGCCAGAAACGGGGCAGCGGTTACATCTAATGGCAAGAAATGCCAAAAATATATATGTGCGAAAAATACTATACGAGTGCTGATAGAAGGTCGTGCGATACAAAGGAATCCGCTCCGATATCCGTAAATCATCGTCCGGCAACGCGAAAAGATCAGAGATATAACTAGGCGCTCGTTCATGTAACGCAGTAAATAGAAATGCTTGAAAAATAATTGCGCACGACTCTTACGGATGGAAGATAGAGGGAGAGAGAAATTTTCTCTCTCATTGGATTTGGGTTCTCCCACGTGTATCGATGATAACGCGGTACTCGATTCCCTCGCCGGAGAGTTATAATCGTATTCTACACCATGTGCCAATCGATCCGCGACAAAGTCCATTATTTCGTTCAGTACGAACCCCGAGCGTGTGACCAGATTAATTCTACATTGTACGATCGACTGGATGTCGCTTCGGGGCTTGATGAGTCGGAGAAAGCCGAGGGTGTCCGCTTCTGGAGCGTGACGACTGATGGTTCTCTACTCGTCGGTCGACTCTAAAGCGCTGGATGGTCGGTCGACTCTAAATCGTGAAAAACTAAGTATCGCGAGTTCCACGGACGAAACAAGTTGATAAGAAAATTTGTTTGATCGTCAGCAGCGATTGTTTTCGGTTGTCCCGATTAATTCGAATGACCCATGTTTTACGGTAACTGTGTTGAAACGAGACACTTGGATTTCTTGAGCATACGAATGGTAAGGTGCCTGACCCGTGTTAAGGCCCAGTGCCTAATAAAGCCCAAAATAAATATCCAAAATTACAAAGTTTTAAATATCCAAAAGTTTTAAATATTCAAAAATTTTTAATATCCAAAACCTTTAAATATCCAAAAGTTTTAAATATCTAAAAGTTTTAAATATACAAAAGGTTTAAATATTCAAAAGTTTTTAATATCCAAACGTTTTAAGTATCCAAAAGTTTTAAATATCCAAAAGTTTTAAATATCCAAAAGTTTTTAATATCCAAAAGTTTTAAATATCCAAAAGTTTTAAATATAAAAAAGTTTTAAATATCCAAAAGTTTTAAATATTCAAAAGTTTTAAATATCCAAAAGTTTTAAATATCCAAAACTACAAAGTGAGCTCTTATCGTGGAGTGTCTAACTTTGAATAGCCGCAATTGCCATAGCAACCGCCGCGCTGTCGCGAACCCAAACAAATTTGCAGTCGATAGAAGGCAGCGTGTTTGATCGCACGTAGGCGCTTATTCAATTTCGACGTACGAAAACTTTCGAAAACAAAAAGTGTTTTCAATATTACTTATTGAATCTTTATTCTAATTATGTGAAGTGGTTTATCAGCTCTATACGTGTTGTTATCTTAATTTAAGTTTGAAACTGAAGTTTATATATTTTTTTCATTTGTTTTTTGTACGAAGTTACAACGAGTATGGCCTTATTAAGAAACAGGGGTCCGAATAAGGCCCGAAAGGAGCTTTTTTTGAAAAAGCTTATAGTTAATAACAATCGTATACAATAAAGAGTAATCGCGTAGGGAGCATTTTGCCGCACGTACTTAATACGAAATTTTTTTTGTTAATACGAGTCATATGCATTTGTAATTACGTTTCAACGATAAAACAAAGCACCAACTATAAAAATAGTGAACACGCACAGTGTGCGAAATAAAACGAAAATTAAACAAATGATAAAACAAACATTTTTGTTTCATTTCAAATTTAATAGTTTCTTTCGTTTGTACTTAAAAACAAAAATAAGGCTCGCCTTAGATGGGTCAGTTATGTCAGGTATTGATTGTACGGTATCGTTTGTATCGAATCGTCATCGTTGCCCCGTTGGCGAATCGTGCGATGACCTTGTTCGGAGCCTCGGACATTCAAGGGCCCGTACGTTAGGTCCGGAACCCTAAACGCGCGTCCCCGTGGTACGCGCTCGGAGAGAGCCGGCTTCGTCGTTTCGGCGGTGTCTCCCCAGGTTTGGAAAGTTCGGTCGAGGCTCGCTGCCGACGACCGCGGAAAACGGGCGGGGGGAGAGGGGGTTTGACGACTGGCCGAATTCTCTCTCCCTCGGAATAACGAGGAGAGGGTTGCGCTGTTGCCGCGCGGGGGATTCTCTCGGAGTTTCGTGTACGAGGAGACGCGCGGGCTGCACCCGCACCGCGAATCACCCAGGCGCTCGCTTCTCCCTGGCGCGTGTGCAACCGCGGGAAACGGAGAAAGGGAGGGAAACGATAAGCCCCTTCGTGCTCGAAGGGCTGCACTCCCGCTTGGAATACTCTCGAGGCGCGGGAGTGATAGTAAGTGCGATTGTGGCGACGGCCCCGAGTCCCATGAATCATCCGACTAGGCTCAATCGATACGCGACGACGACCCCTCTGCACCCATAAACGCTGAATACTCGACTCACTTTCCAACCTCTGCCGAAATTTAACGATGTCCCGCTCTCTCTCTCTCTCTCTTTCCTCATCTTTCGTTTCGTTTTATTTATCTTTCTGTTTATTTACTTGATGTACCTAAGTTTTAGTTGTATGGTGTCGATCTATCGTACTCTTAGATTTTTTAGTTTGATTTTTGCTGTCTGTTTGATCTTCACAATTTCCTCTGTTTGGGTTTGTTTGGGTGTGTTTGACCTTCACGATTTCCGCTGTTTGGGTTTGTTTGGGTGTGTTTGATCTTCACGATTTCCTCTGTTTGGGTTTGTTTGGGTGTGTTTGACCTTCACAATTTCCTCTGTTTGGGTTTGTTTGGGTGTGTTTGATCTTCACAATTTCCTCTGTTTGGGTTTGTTTCGGTGTGTTTGACCTTCACAGTTTCCGCTGTTTGCGTTTGTTTGGGTGTGTTTCATCTTCACAATTTCCTCTGTTTGGGTCTGTTTGGGTGTGTTTGACCTTCACGATTTCCTCTGTTTGGGTTTGTTTGGGTGTGTTTGATCTTCACAATTTCCTCTGTTTGGGTTTGTTTGGGTGTGTTTGATCTTCACAATTTCCTCTGTTAGGGTTTGTTTGGGTGTGTTTGATCTTCACAATTTCCTCTGTTTGGGTTTGTTTGGGTGTGTTTGATCTTCACAATTTCCTCTGTTTGGGTTTGTTTCGGTGTGTTTGACCTTCACAATTTCCTCTGTTTGGGTTTGTTTGGGTGCGTTTGATCTTCACAATTTCCTCTGTTTGGGTTTGTTTCGGTGTGTTTGACCTTCACAATTTCCTCTGTTTGGGTTTGTTTGGGTGTGTTTCATCTTCACAATTTCCTCTGTTTGGGTTTGTTTGGGTGTGTTTGATCTTCACAATTTCCTCTGTTGTATCATTTGATTCTACTTAATTTTCTGAATGATTATTATTTTTTTCTTTTTTGTATTATTTTCTGTATTTTCATTTTATTAGCCCGAAAGTCCACTAGGGCGTAATAACTCGTATCAATCAATCAATCTCTCTCTTCTTTACCCAGATTAAAATTGTTGTTGCGCGATCATCTCCTGCCCTCGAAGCGTTCTTTATTGTAATCTCTACTTTCTACCTGTAATCTCTACTTCAAGTCTTACTCCAAGCTTACCTTCTAAGTTTATTATTATTTTATTTATCTTAAAATTGTTTTACTGTATTTTAAGATTCTATTAATTCCGTTTTATTGCTTTCTATTATTTTATATCATCATTGTGTTGTTGTATTCTATTTTACGGCTCGTCTTTTCCCATTCACCGTTTTTCCCTACAGCCTGTTCGGATATAATAAACCTATTCAAATAAAATCGAACCTCTCTCTTCCGAAGCGCGCGATAAAAATTTTCGCTTTTTTTTTATCGCGCAGCTCCTCGCGTTGAAGAATCATCCCGAAGATACGGAAGCACTGGACCGTCCACTCGTTTACACGGACTACTTTTACGAGTCGAGTTGTACGAGTCCATCGTTTTTCTGACCTCGAAAGAATTTTTGTAGCGTTCCATGTTGAAACGTCCACGTCAAAGGTGGATCCAATTTTTTCAAGTTAGCGAGTAAGCACCACGAGTAACGTGGTTTCGTCAACGAGCGATCGATAACGCAGCGATGGGTTAGGCGAAATTTGTTGGAAAATGGAAAGACGCGTGATATTTGTACATTAAACGTGGTTGTGTGGTAACTGCTGGAAATAGTACGAGAGTGGCTCGCGCGAGACTCGTAAGCGAGACGCGGGGACTGAACACGCGCCGTTCTGTCGCGCCTCGATGTCTTGTTCATGAATGTTCGCTGAGAGTTCGCAGAACTCATCGCGACGCTTCCCCCCCCCCCCCCCCCCCGCCCCCCCCCCCCCCCCCCCGCGGGTCTCGTGTCCGACGCAACGGCCTGCACCGCCCCTAAGTTTTTCCTCTTATCGATCTCATTAGGAATTGATGGCAGGAGCGATCTCTTCGGTGGGTCTGCTCAAAAAAAAAAAAAAAATAGCGGCTCTTCGCTCCTTTTCGTCGACCGCACTTATTTTTTCGGAAAACTGTTTTACCGCGTTCGAGTTCCGAGTTGCTCTCGGTGGCGCTTCGATACCAGTGGCCTCCAACAGTCGCCGCTGTTGGTTGGTATTTTCTTGGTTTCGAATCGTCGAAAACGGGACCCGAGAAGGAAATGAAAAAAAATGAGCCGATGTGACAACCCAGTCGTATCGCGGGCCTCGAAAGTGGACGTTTATGCGCCACGCCCTGTAGCTCAATATTCCCTTCGTACAATGGACTCTCGTTTGTAAAGGGGGAGGCACACTTCGCGTGTGTAAACGTCAAAGTCCCTTAGCCATAAAGTTGTTGCTGGATCGAGCGGATAGTATTGTGGAGAATACTCCTCCGTCACGTGACCCCCCATCGACCTACGCTCGATGAAAAAAGGACCGACGAGAACGTCGCTCGAGGAACGTTATTGTTTCGAGCCGCGAAAAAGTCCGTTAGCGTTCACTCCAGAGTCAAGAACTCTTTTTTTTTTTAAGAAGAAGAAGAAGAAGAATTATTTTACTGACAGTTTTTTGTATAAAACTTTTTTTTGGAAATCTTTATTTTTACTTTCCCCGAAGAACATCCTTCAACGCCCAATCATTTTCCTTTTCGTCGTAACGTTTATCTTCGCTTCTCGCGAGCACGTGTAAACCGCAAGAAAAACAAAAAGAGAAGGCGTACGTCCTCTCGGTTTTCAGTGATATATAAATTACTGCGTTTACATCTGTCACTCAGAGTCGCCGGTGAGGGCGTACGCGGTGTGGGGAGCCCCGTAAAAAAGCCTCGAAAAATCAAGAAAAAAGGGAGAAGGAGACGTGGTTAATTTTTTTTTTTTTCTTTTTTTTTACGTTCGACGCGTGGAGCGATTCGGGTTGTATCGGCCTTCGGCCTTCGCTTGATTTACCGCAGGAATCCGGTGTTACGCGTACGCCCTTTCGAACACGATCCGCGCGATCGTTACAAATGGATTCGAACGGGAAATTTTCGTGTCCGACTCTCATCCGCTGAACGCATCAGCCTCATAAACAATCGCTTTTTCAATGCCCCGTCCTCGGAGCATCGATACGAGCACTTTCCGAATTAAAAAGTTGCACCTTTTCGTGGGATTCCAGGGCTGATGAAAAAATTAATGGAAAAATATAATTCTCGGATTTTCTTCCATCAGCCAATAAACCTTTGAACAAAAACGGACCAGAGAGAATTCGACCTTTCAATTTCGCGTTTCGAACGATTTTTATGTGTTTTTCAATTTTGTTTCCCGAGTTTTCTATTACCGACGAAACGGAGTCGAACCTTTAATCGTTGAAACGCGAAACCCCTTAAAAAAAAAATCGGTATCACCCGTTGCGTTTCAACGATGCAAATCCCGTTGGCCCTCGTAATTGGCGGAAGTCGAAAGCATTATTTTTTTTATTTATTGTTTTCGCGCAAGCTAAAGTCGACGAAACATTTCCGTACGGATATCAGGACCGGGGCCGGAGAGAGCTGTCAGTCGCTACAGAATTTTTGCGTACCGGAAGTGCCGAATCGGCGGGAGCCTAACCGGATTTAAGGGGGGTGCGGATGAGTGAATTCGTCGCAACGGAGTCATGCATCCGATTATAGCTGGCAAACTGCGCGCGTGTTATTAACGCGGCGGTGGTCGGGGATTTGGTCACGAACATTTAGGGAGCGTAATTGCGACGCGGAGAATGTCCGAAACGGTCAAAGATCGCCGCCCTGGTTGTGACGATATCGCACACACCCGACTATAATCGCGGAAATCTCACACAAAGCCACGAGGTGGGGGCGTCGTTTCAAGCGCCAGCCGACTGAAGCTTCAACGGTAACACGGCGCGTCGGAGGATTCGCCGCATTTTTTCATTCGGAAGTCGAAGTTTGACTCGTTTGTACAGGGTGTCCCACGACGGAATCTCATCCGTTGAATGGGGGTTTGGCGCTTAAGTTTTTAGTCGATTGATACAAGCATTTGAGGCTTCCCGGATCAAGCCCTGAATTATTATTTATTTTCAAAAGCAGCCAATCAGGCGCGCCGGAGAAGGCGCTGTTGGTGCGAGCGCTCGGATGTACCGGCGTGATTCTCCTTGCGTTCTTCAGCCGTTATCTACGGCGTGAAAATTAGTGGCCCTGATAATGGCCGTTGCCCATTGTGCTTCATAGCGGATGCTCGGAACGCGGTACGATGAACAACTGCTTTATTTTTTAGATAGAGACTGGATAATCGTAATATAATAATAATAATAATATGTAAAGAATACAATGGTAATCTATATAGTAAAAATAAAGAGAAATCGTTTTGAGGGTCTATCGGATCGAAAATGTTCAGCTGATTACGAATATTAACGAATTTTCGTCGAACGCACTGTACACAGTAAAAAAAATCATCTTTTCAGAAGCTCTGTACGATTTTTTTATGGGAATTTTGGGGTTTTTGGGGAATGAATGGTAGATTCGTGATCGGGGGATCAAATTACATGGAAATGGACCAATAAAAAAAAATATTAAGGATCCAAAACTTTTTTGATTTTTGGGGGAAAAAAGTTTTTTCGCTAAATCATCGATAACTTATTTTCCTCTAGGATTTGACACTTCACTGTGTGTTGAATCTCTTCGTTATGATTTTCTCTTCAAAATGCCAGATGAATTATCAAGTTCCGATGATTGTTCGATTTTTGGCAGAATTTCAAAGTTGAACCAACTATTTTTGCAAATTTTTCCATACATACCCCTTTGCCGCTTTTTGGGATTTTTCATGTGGATTTTTCGGGAAAGCTATAAGAGGTGTCGATATCATTCGTTTATTTAATTTTAAATAATTGATTTAATTGTTTGTATAATTCCGCTGATTACGAATATGCCCGAGTTTCTGCCGAAAGTACTAAATTAGACCGGGAAAATACAAAAAAACATTAAAAAAAATATTTTTTTTTACATTTTCCCGGGGAATTTTGTTTTTTCGGAGAAATTAATGATAGATTCGTGCTCAGGGGATAAAATTACACCGTAATGGGATATTTCGGAAATGGGCCCGATAGGACGCGGCGGAATTTCTTTAAATTTCGCTCTAAATTTCGAATTTAAATTTCGCTCTAAATTTCGAATTTAAATTTCGCTTTAAATTTCGCTCTAAATTTCGCGTCTATTTTTTTCATTGACATTACTATTTATTAACTTCATTTTTTTCGTAATTTCTCCTTTGTCCCGTTCAAATTAACGAAAGATTTTTTTGAATATATTTTTTCCGTCGTTTTGTAACAGGGTCGTTACGAATACAAATAGTCGTAACAGTAATGATCGAAAGAAGATAATAAAAAGAATGTAAAAAATGCGCGGGGCATCTACGATGGCCGGAAACGCGTCGAATTCGAGGGGAACGTGTATAGTACGCTGGAAGTTACTCCGCTGTACAATGCCGTAAATATAGCGCTGTACAGTGGCAACTGGGCGGGGAGGGGTCTGTGCGTGGGCGTTTCTCGCGTTTCATTCACACGCGGAATCGCGCACGTGGGCACGCGGTGAAACAGCCACAGGAAGGAAATGAATCTCGAGTCTTCCTACTGTTTACACACGCACGAGGGAATCCCAGACGAATGAGTACCGATTCGAAGAAACTATGAGTTACACGTTTCCCCAACGATCGAATCTACCGATCTCGATCCAACCGTCCTTTTTCATTCGCCTCGATTCGTCGTCTCGCGAACTTCGAAATCAAAGTTTAACCCTTAATTGGTTTCGTGGGGGTGGCGCGACCCCCACGCGTCATATTTTTTTGAATTCCTTTAAAACTATGCACCGTGCGCGGGCGCCAATTTAATTAAGTAAAAAGAATTAAATTCATAAAAATTGATTGGTTCGATAAAACAAGCTTGTTATTTATCTTTTATAAATAAAACTTGAATAAAATTGCGAACATTTGTATCCTAGAAGATGTGGTTTTGTGGGGGCCGAGCGACCCCCACAAAACCAGTTACGTTAGTCAATTTTACGATACCAGTTAAGGGTTAAACGAGTTTTAAATCGAATGTCCCGATAATTAGAAAGGTTACCGCATTGGGAGTGACGATAAACGGACATCAGCAGAGCTCACTTCGCTCGTCTCGGTCGTTCCAACGTGAGCTCTTCGGAGCTCCGAAGGAGTGTCGAATTACGAGAAAGAGGATCGGCTAATCGTCGAGTAAACTCGAAGGATTTGTGTTTCATAACAATCGAGGAGACGCGCGTGTGTGAGAGCTCGGGTATGCTGGTACGATCGTAAACTCGCATTCCATAACGAAGCTCCAACTCTGATACCCTCGTCAACGCATTAGTCACTGCGCTGTTGAAAAACGGACGCTCCGCGCGTCTCTCGTTCTCACACGCCCGAACATTTTTCACACGCCTGACCTATCGGCGGTTAAATATCCGAGAAGCCCTTAATTTCTTCGGGAAACCGAGCGGCATAGATATTTCGAGGCTTATCAACACTGAGCCAGGCTAGGGTAAAGCTGGAATGATCTCCGTCCTCGCGGGATCAACCATTTGTAACTCTGCTTGGAAAACGTCTCGATAAGTGTTCCTGCGTTAGCGCGGTCCTCTAGTTTCTCGGCTGTATTTTTTTACGGCTTCTTCAATAATTTCTTACGGGCAAACCGTCGAAACGATCAATCTCATTGTTCCTGCATAATCTATATTAACGTTTAAATAAGCTTTACAAATTTTTTGAAGTCAAAATATACGATAGAGTAAAAGTTATAGTGACCGACGAGAAGATATCAAGTAAAAGAGGTGCTCGACGGTGACCAAGATTGCGGCTGTTCTGCTTATCGGAAATCAAAAAACCAAACGGCATTTTAATCTTCATATTTAAGACTAGCAATGACGTTCTATTTTTTACTCATTTTTTCTTAAGTTTTTCGCTCGTAGAAAAAAACTATCTAAGCAATCATGATAATCCTAGTCCAATCGCTGGCTTATAACGTATTACAGATGCTGTATAAATTTGAACGAGATCGGTGCGGTAGTTTCTGAAATATCGTGGTCACCGTTTCGAAAAACGGTGTTTCGAGAAAAAGGCGTTTGAAAGTCCGTGCACGTGCGGCGCGCGCTCCGTACGCTCCGTTCCTCCGTTTCAGGGCCGTAACTCGTGAATCACGTCGATTATCGAGAAATCTTTTGGTATACAATTTCTACACACGTTGAAGATGTGATTTATGAGAAAAAGGATCGATTTTTTCGACCGGAGAAACTAGAGGAGCCCCTTAACGGAACGCTTCTCCGATTCAACCGTTCCGCGGGAGGTTGTTCGAACACAGTCGGGAAGTTCTTTAGGAAATAATGATTGTTCCCTCGACGTGGACCATCCGTTTTGGTAAACTCCAAGAGAGCGTCAAGAAAGCCTCGTATACGGGAGATTCTTGTCCTGTTTGAGCGCGGTGAGCGCGTGCGCCGCTGCGAGGAATGAACTTGTACGCGGGCGTAATTGTACTACGCCGGCAACGCCGATACAGCTACGGCTAGTGGGACTCTCGGCGAGTGTAGGGTGGAGCTTCCGTTTCCGGTTACGAACGTGCCCGCTCTTTGAACGTAAGATCGGATGGAAACCTCGGCGAGTCAACCGCCGTATACTCTCTCTACGCCGAGTACTCTACGGACGTCTATCGTTTTACGCCACTTATTTTCGTCCCGACCTTTCTCGAATCCATTCCCCCTTTCTCTTTTTTTCGATTACTTTTGTTTGTTTCATTTGTCATTTACGATTTTATTTATTCTCTTGATTATTATTTTTTCGTTCGTTCTATTTGTAGTTCCTTCGAATATTTGTTCTATTTTTTTGTTCAAATAGGAAGCGAAATCGAAAATGGTATACGTTTATTTATCGATCGAAACAAAAAAAACTTGAACAAATTTGATAGAGCAATAAAAGGATTGTAAACGGGAAATGAATCGGGAAAGGGAAGCGAAAGAAAAGGGAGAACGGTAGAGCGGACGATCCAAGCATTGATTGAATAATCGTCCCGATCAAGCCGGTCCCTTGATTCGTGCCACGATCCTCCCTCGTCTTTTCTCAGCCCGCGAATCCGACGAATGCCCCATTAGACTTTCATAATTCAATTGACCGAAGGATATTCCGTTCCGTTCCAGCGGCGAGCGCGTTCCTCCCTCCTCGTAATCGAAAATTTAGTCGAAAATCAAAATCGAAAAAATCAACGAGAAGAAAAAGCTTTACTCGAGTTTGCCTCGAGGGAAATTCCCACACTGGTGAAAGAAAAAAGAATAATGCCTGCGGGAGTTTCGTGGCTCGAGTCGCGTGAGAGTTTCCAGCCCGCCGTTTGAAGAGAATCTTTATCCCTCGTTGACGTCCAATTTATTAATTTACCGTGGAATAATGGATCGTTGAAGCCACCGGGTCTCCTCAATGCGCGTCTTCGCTTTGATGGCGTTCAATGCCCGTTTCTCGTCCGCGTCCCACTTGCATCCGTTATCGGCATCTTCCCGAACAATAATAACAATAACAATTATCGTCGTGAAAAACGCCGGAGCGTTTCGTTGATTGCGCGACTGCGTATCGTCAATTACGATACGCAAAAACGATCGCGCAACTTCACTTTTACCGCTCGAGAATTTTCTCTCATCCGTGAACTTCTCTCGTTCTACCGGCGTCCGAAGCGGAACGGCTCGTCACGCCATATATATATCGCAACAACAAACAAACAAACAAACAAACCCTCTTGGACCAGCGGTGAAAAAAGCAAAAACAAAAACTTGGACGGCTAATAGGAATAACCGTTCTTCGACATTAAGGGCATGGCGAACATTGCCACGTGACAAACGATTGCAAGAGAGATGGTCGAAACGTTTAAAACCGCGATTTCTCAAGACTTGAACACTTTTATCCAAAATGGCGACCGGGGGCCCATCGGTGCCATCGTCCCGAATGCGCGCAACAAATTTCGTACCGATTGGTTCAGCCGTTTAAGAGAATAGTGGTTTCAAAATTTCCAAGTGGACGGAGGCGTGTTCGTCATCCTTTTAATAATGATACGAGAAAACGCGTGTACATCTAGAATTTCGAACGAGACTGGCGTCTTTCTCAGCAAAGAGTAGGCACTTTGAAGGAATAATTCGATCAGCGTAAACGTCAAACGTTACTCGTGAACACGAACATGACGGAATTGACGCTGCGACCCACGGATGACCCGCGTCCCTCAACGCTCCGGGGATAGTCGACGCGGCGTGACTCGTTCGACCGTGAAGGTATTTCACGAGTATTGTAGGTTTCCGTGATCAAACGACAATATAGGGCATTCATTTGTAAGCGCGCGCGAGCCCTCCGCCTCGAGTACGTGTACCAGTGTAACAAGTGGAGCAACTATACGCGGACAAGGAACCTACGGATTACACTCGCTCGCCTCTCTCTCTCTCTCTCTCTCTCTCTTGAGAGAGAGAGCGGCTTTGAAGACGTTCTCGCGTTTGTTCGCACGACCGTGAGCGCTCATCCGTGACTAACGGACTTGCCCAACATAATGACTCGAGAATCCACGGAACGGACTTGAAAAATAGTACCGCAACCATCAACGAGAAGACTCGAACTTTCCTAGGACTCGACCGTGCCGACATCCTCGGGATGTCGAAATCGAGGTTCAAAACGACCGATAAACTTCGACTCCGATAATCCTCTCGCGATCGTTGAACCCTGATCGACGAAGCGATTAACGCGAGTTGGAGAAGGATCGTCATCAATTTTTCATAATCCTCGATTACTTTTAACGAGCCAAATAAGCCAAGACGGGTCATCCGGAAGTATCTCGGAGACTCCGGGACTACTTTTCTCCACGTATTTCGATGGGCAAGGAAGTGATGAAAAATTGATAACCGTATTTCGAAAAACTTGGAGTGTCCCTCTCGCGGACCTTCCTCCTTAAAAGAGGGGAGCCATGCACGCTCCAAGTAAAGAAATAAAAATAACGAAAACAAAAAAAAACCGATGACAGTTGAAGAGCGATCTTTGGCACAATGCCAGATTGATGACGCTACCCACAACGGTGTCGGATTAACCGATGAAAATACACAGACGTAGAAAATTCTTTGTCCACGTTGAAGGTTTATGAATATACATAGGTTTTCCCCTGGAATAGTTCACGCTCGCGCAGGCATGAATCGATACGAAACAAAGCGGCAAAGCTGGATGCAAGACGCGTCGCGTGTCCGTTCCGTTTGCGCCCTTGTTGCGCTTACCGAGCAAAGTCCGCGTTGCCTCGAACGCGGTTCGGAGGTTAGATCGATCGCCGCCCTCCCGATTTCAATTTCGTTCTGTTTTTCGTAATTCGTCGTACGGTTAAACGGCTCCGAATAGCCGTTCAACCGGGACAGCTTCGAGAGTGACCAGCCTTGGCTGTACGGACTCGAGCGTTGCAGCTGCTCGGCGATCGAGCCTGCCGAGAGCCTCCGCGTGGGAGCAGTCTTCGAGCCTACGACGAATCGCTCGCCACCTTTACCAGCGACTCGAACGATCGCTCTTCTTTTCCCTCTTTCGTTTTCTTTCCCCTTTCAAACGTCGTATTCGTTTGGAAGTATTTATCGAAGAAATAAGTCGAAGAACGGTTCGGTTGTTACTTCGAAACGAAGCGTCGCTCAAATTAGTCGAGCAAAAATCGATCGTTCGATTCGCGATGCCCGGGAAATAAAAACATTTTCCACGAGATTCGAAAAGACGAGTGTTACGTTGGTAAGCGGAATTCTCGGGGATCGTTGAAGAAGATTCCTCGATCCCCGGAGAAGTCCCGAGCACCGAAGAAACGACGACGACGACGACGACGACGACGACGACGACGACGACGACGACGACGAGGACCGAGACGAGAGACGAACGACCGTGGCAGGAAGGAAAGATCGTGCCAGGGGAAAGGGGCAGAAAAGAGAGAGGGAAAGTTATGCGTAGGTGCGGCCTAAGCGCGCTCGTGTCCTTGAACGGGGAACGATGCACGTTCCTACGGCGCAGGTACACGTACGGCTGTTCTTCCTTTCTCGAGACCAGCCATCAATTCACCGTGAATTTATTTATACTCTTGAAGGGCTTTGAAAAATTCTCATCGCGCGCGAATAACACCGATCCGTTCCTTCAATCGACCGCGACTGTTTCTCCGTTTGTACGTCATTCACGAATATTAAGAAAATTCATTCGACGTTTTACGCGTTATTGTTGAACCGAATCGATCGCTGTCGCGTTATCGAAATCATTGACATTATTCAATACTCATTTTTTATTAGTATTGAATTTATATAGTATTAGTATTGAATCATTTGTATTGTAATGGTTTAATAATTATATTAAACTATTAATTAGTTTAATGTAATTATTACTATACATTGAATAATTTATATAGTAATAGTTGAATTTATATAGTATTAGTATTGAATTTATTAGTATTGAATAATTCAATACTAATATTTAGATTATTAAATAAAAATGAAATTTGCTTGAAAATAAAGGATCGCGAAGACCCTCGACTCGGTCCGATACAACAGTCGTAAAACTCGCGGTATGCCATACGTGCGAGAAATGTTGGATCCGATTAGTATCCAGGTATGAACTTTCTACCGCAGGTGGGCAAATGGGAAACAACAAAAAAATGGTAAATCATCGGTAGGCTTGTTTCCACTGTTTAAAGTGCACGATGCAGATCGAGCCAACGGTAAATACGGACCGAGAGATCCACTTTTTTTTCTTTTTATTTTTCTTCCTCTTTTCTTTTCGACGAGCGGAGAATGGGGTAAACGCGTTGGCGCGAGTGCTGTTACATGGACCGAAACAAGACCGAAAGATCGATATCGAACGTTCCCTATCCTCGGATTTTCGTTATTGTGCTTTTTTTTTTTTGTCAAGTGTAAGGCTCTCCGAGAGACTCGGATAATGCTCGCTTGGCGTATTAGTCATCGGCCGACTCTGGTTCGGGGGAAAGGCGGATTCGCGCCGGTTCGATGCTCGCCAGACTCGATCGAAGACTCGAGTTCTGTAATCCTGTACATTGCCCCGTTCATCGAATCTCAATTTTCACCGGAAGTTTACCAAACAGCGGGGATTGCCCGCGAAGATATCTTGTTTTCTGGGCGGGGGGGTGGAGGAGATTCGGAGGTTGCAACCGTTGAATCGAATGTTGATGAACCAGTGCCTGATAAAGCCCACGTTTTAAATATCCTAAACTGTACAGAGTTTAACGGATCGAACTCTCAACGTCCAGTGTCTTACTTTGAACGGCCGCAATTTCCATAGCAACCGCCATGCTGTGGCGAACTCATACGAATTTTCAGTCGATTGAAGACGGCACGTGCGATCCCACGTAGAAGTTTCCGGTGAATCTTTATTCTAATTATATTTAATTAGAATGAAGATTCACTAGTTTCATTTAATAGAATAAAGATTCACTAGATTCACGAGTTCTGTAATCCTGTACATTGCCCCGTTCATCGAATCTCAACTTTTTGAAAAATTATTATTTCCGAGTTTACGAAAATATAATTTTTGGTGAAATAGTGATATTTGGTTGTTGAAATCGATACAAGTTAGAGGTAAGACGATGCATTTCAATAATCAATAATATTTTTACTAGAAAATCATTTTTTTATTATTTCTTAGACAGATTTTGTTGCAAATATGCAACGAAATATGCAGTTTTTTTGGAATAATAAATACTTAATTTTTAATAACTTTTTGAAAAATTATTATTTCCGTGTTCGTTTACGAAAAAATAATTTTTGGTGAAATAGTGATATTTGGTTGTTGAAATCGATACAAGTAAGAGATGAGACGATGTATTTCAATAATCAATAATATTTTTACTAGAAAATCATTTTTTTATTATTTCTTAGACAGATTTTGTTGCAAATATGTAAAGAAATATACAGTTTTTTTGAAATAATAAATACTTAATTTTTAATAACTTTTTAAAAATGATTATTTCCGTTAATAATAACCTATTTACCATCGAGCATCAATAAAACCAACAAATTTAACGACCCTGCACCGTAAAGGGTTAAAAACGAACAAAATGGGCCTGACACGGGTCAGATACCTCGTGTCGCGTATAACGAGGGAATTTAATTCCCGATTGCGGGAACTCGAGTGCGAGCTCCGAGTGCGAACGTCGGCCACGTTGAGATCGTCGTTAGCTGGAACCGTGAGTAACGGCGCCCACGATTGGATGCACCGGAAACACACTGGACAAGTGCGTCACTGCGATAGAACGCGGAGAGCGCGAAACTGCACGCAAAGTTTGGGTTTATCAACGGATGGCTGATAAAGAATGCAATTCAAGGTGTCACTTGACTCCGAAAGACGAGCGTTGTTTTTTTTTTTTTTTTTTTTTTTTTTTTTTTTTTTTTTTTTTTTTTTTTTTTTTTTCTTTTTTGTTGTAACGCGATTTTCTTTTTCCATTCGCCAACTCGGACGGCAGATTGGTCTCTGCCGTTCGTCTCTTATCGGACGCTCTTTCGTTCCGAACGTTTTTCCCCGTATCGCTCGGCGATCCTTCGTGCACCGTTATTGCGACGCAGCAACGCTAATTGCGTCGTTCCCTCGTCAAATCTAATTCCAGAATCGAATACTCGTTAACGGCCAGCTTTGTTTCTCCATGATTATTTAAAACTCGTTAACGATCCATCGTTCGACAAAAATTAAAGAGACGCATTTTTATATATTGAAAAGCTATGTTGCACAAATATAAATAAGAAAAGGAAACGCGATAATGCGTTACCAAGCGCCAAGAGTTTATATTTTAATCGAAAGTTGATCGAGGTCCGACGGGTCAATATCAACGAAGGCAAATGTTTCTCACAGTCGAGTGCAGTCCGGGAAGTTCTTAATGGATCTCGGGAAAACGTTCGCGAGTCGTTCAGCCGCGAAAGCGCGTACGTTTTCATGCGATTAAAGAAAAAAAAACAAACATTTTATTCGAGTGATAAAACCAGTTTTGCAAAACGTTCGAGATGAGCCGGCCAACGGGTTTGGTGTAAACGTCCGGGCATTTATGTCCGACGAGAAACGCTTCGAGGAGTCTTCGGCTCTTCGAAGCTTCTCGGTCCTCCCGCGTTTCCCCCTCGGCCTTTCTTTTTTTCTTTCCTCTAGCGCTGATCAGCTATCCTACCTCGAAACCTCGGGCAACGAAATATCTGACGAAACACGACGAAATCTATTTTTCGTGGCGTTTCGTTTCGATTCGATTTTTCCTTTCGGTATATTTTTTTACGAGTTTAAATATTATACTTTTTAAATAATACATGGCAATATATTTTCGAAATTATTTGCAACGAAGTACCTCAAAGTTCTTCAAAATATCACAATTAAAAAAAGATTTAAAAAAAAACAAGAACATAATAAACTAGGAAACGGAACAAAAAAAAAATGAAACGAGACAAGTCTCGTTGCGTTCGAACGGTGGAAACTTCAGCGTCACGAAATAACACAGTTTTCAATCCCACGAGCAAAACGCCCTCATCAAACACGTCGAGCGGACGTTCGTAGCCCGAGAGCCTTTCGTTGTCCAGGACACGTCGCGCCTCGCGCTGTCACGCGAAATTCTCTCCGTCTCCGCTTCTCTCTCTCTCTCTCCCTCCCTATCTCTCTTTCTCTATTGCATCTGTCCACAGCTGCATTCCACGGTTCGTTTCCCTCGAGTTTCATAGCCGCGACAATATCGGAGTTTAACGATTCCAGTTGAAACAGTTGTGCCAATAATGGACAGGGACGGCGAGAGAGAAAGAGAGAGAGAGAGAGAGAAAGAGGGAGAGAGCCGACATCGACAGTTATTGCTTTTTGCGGACACTGAAATCCAGAGTGACGATTTTTTTACTGCTATTTTCTCCATAGGTGGGAAATAAAAAAAAAAAAACGAAGAAAAATCTTTATTATTTTCACGGAGATCCGACGATGCTTTTTTCCTTCGCGATAGCGGGGAAGCTTCAGGAAAACATCGTTGAAACGGAAATCGGATCGTGTCATTGAATCAAGTCTGACGGTGCGTTTCTCTCCTAGTGGAGTATCTCTAATCCCCGTTTGAGGTTTACGACCCTCGATTCTCAATAAACACGAGACGATTATCGCTTGTAAACTCCCTGAGGATTATCACGGTCATTCGTGATTCCAGCCTTCTCAAAACCGTCCGATACAAATTCTTGAAAATAATAATCGTTTTATCGGTTCTTGAGTTTTTCCTGTAAAATATTTGTTTTCCGAAAAGAAAAGCAATCTCTTATATTTTTCCTTAGAAAAACTGCAATTCGTTTATCTTTTTTGCCTTCGGAAAAAATGGCAAATTGATACGATCGAAGACGAGTGGTGGGGAGAAAGGGAGGGAGGGAGGGAGGGCTGCCCCGCCCTGAGGTAAGCTTAGTTCCCGCGATGCACGCGCAACACTAACCGAAATGCGAGGATCTACGAGGCACCGGGATAGGAACGAAGGGCGACGGGAATAGGAGGGCAGCGGGGGAGGGGGCGAGAGAGAAAATAATGAAAAGCAGCGCCCCCGAGCAGCTTGCGGGGTTGCCACGATCGGATCGAGCCGATCCTCCCCCTCGGCTCGTCCTCTCCGTTCGCCCGAAACAGCGTTTCGCCGGGTTGCCTCGGTCGTGTCAGAAATGACCGAGTCAAAAGAAGAGAACCGTACTCGTCCGAGTCAATGGGCCATTCGTCGCGAGATGCAAAAATTATCGAGGGAAAACTTGACGCGAGAGCGACTGTAATCTCGAACGTAATTTTCACTCGGTTTCGTTTCGATGTTACGAAACTTAAAAAATTCTTAATTGCCGGTCGTTCGACTCGCGAATGAATCATCAGGCTCGGGCCTAATTAACTTCGAACTGATCGCTTAATTCTCAATTAACCGACGAGCGTTGAATATTTTTCAAACTGAGAGAGAAGAGAGTTTTATTCGATCGGCGAGGAGTCTTCGCGCCCGTGACGAAAACGTTTTCGAAGCGATCGGGTGTTTCGCTTCGTTGTATCCGGATCCGAGTATTTCGTTACATTGTATCAACCTCTAACGCGAACTCGGGTTATACGCGATAAAGAAGTCATACATTTGTAAGATTGGTTCGTACAGCTCTACGAGCGACGGCAGCCGAAATGCACAAAATTGTAGAAGCTTCGAGAACGGGCCTCGCGAAGACATTAGCGAGAAGCGAATGGTCCTTCTCGGTGAGTCTCTTCAATGTCCGAGTCGCTTCGAACCGTCGTTCGAAAGTCGTTAACCGCGCGACTGCCGTTCTCCCGTTCGGATCGAGCAGCGCCCGTTTCTCCGCGTTGTCTCATTGCCTGGAAACGTTTATTTTTATTTTTTTTTTCAACGACGCGCCCTCGATTCCTGAATAAATCGGATCGGGCGTTCGGTTCGGCATTGTTTCGAAAAAGGCTAAACGCTCGACCGAACGAAGAAAGCGAGAAATCAAGGAACGAGATCCGAGAAAAAACTGCCTTCTCGGTAATTTCCGTTCCAACCGTCGCGAGAAGCGCGCGCAACGAACGTTCCGAGCGAAACGTACGCCGGAAAGGTTTCGCGTTCGATTCGTTCCGAGGAAAAAGCAACGGGGAAACGCGAGACTCGGAAGACGCGGACTCTCGAACAACGGAGTCTCAAACAAAAAAGAAAGCGTCGAACGAATCCTCGGTATTGGAATTTAGTGGATCGCGGAAAAAGGTTTTCGCGAGGACGAAGGGCAGGCAGCCGGTGGCCCGGACGAGAGCGGAAGAGACGGAGCGAGAGAAAGAGGGGTGGGGGGAAGAGCGAAAGGTCGGCGGTTGGCGAGGCAGGGAGAGCGCGTCGCCACCACCGCAGTGGGCGCTGCCTCTGGCGGTCTCCAGCCGCGCCACCGTCGCTTCTCCCTCCACGGCTGGTCCGCTATCCAGGGATGTACCGTAGCCCGTCAGTCGCTCGCGCGTTACCAACCCACCCGGTCGAGTCCGTGAGTGTCTTCTCGCTCAACGAATAAGTCAATTCGGGAGAAAAGTCCGCGTCTCCACTGCCGCCGTCGCCGCTGTCGCGTTAACGGTTCGATACGCGTTTGTGCGAGCCGATCCTTTTTTCACCCTCGAGGATACATTTTTATACAAAACTTGGCGTGCTTCGGTACCGTTACACTTTTTTAGTTGAAAATCTCGAAAAAAGAGATACGGAGGAAACGAGTCGTTGGTAACATACATCGAAGTGGTGTACGTTTGTGTATTTTTGTATTTATTAACGGGGAGGATATCCCCGCGTTTCATTCCGGGTGGAGGTAGCCTCGAGGATAGTTTGTGCCTTGCCGAAGAAATCCACGGACCGCGAACGGTGAGTGCACGAATCCTCGTTCGGCGTCCCGCGAATTTTCAGCTTTTTCGTCGACCCGTCCGTTCCGGCTAGTATTTTTCGGAAAACCACCGGAAGCTGGCGTCTCGTTCCAACGCGAAGCGTGATAATGACGTTTCAACGGTTTTTTTTTCTCGTATTCTTCGTTTCCGCGGGAGGGGGCGGGGGGGTGGTGTACCCTTCGTGACTATTCCAAGAGATTTTCGATGGCTCTTCGCGAGCAAAGGACCCACTCGGGAATGGCTCTCTCTCTCTCTCTCTCCACGAAGCTGCGCGCGCGTTTTCAACGGACGCTAGAGAAGGAAAGGCCCATAGACCGGTGCGTGTGCGCCCGAATCGCCATTTTGGAAATGGACGGTAATCGATATAGCAGCGGCGCGCGCGTCAGCCACCTTTTTTTGTTTCTCTCCATCTCGCCGGGCATTGATAGAAAATAAAAGCGTGCGTTTAAGTTCAGACCCGAGTGCAACCCCCCCCCCCCCCCCCCGCCATCTTCTCACGCGCCAGCGCGTCCTTTCTCGTCTCGTTTTTCGAGTAATCGAAACTCGATTTTTTCGATTCGAAGTGGTGGTGAAGAGTGAATTTTTCGAGAGAGATTCGGTCAACGGGGAAAGGGAGCATTCCAGACGGACAGTTGGGAAATATTTGGTGAGGATCGATCACTCGCGCGATTCTCCGGGCCCGGCAGTCACTCGGCGCCATCTTGGTTTGCTTCGGCTTCGACCCCCACCACGATCCCCCGACTCTCGCTCGTTCCTCCATCTCCCACCTTCGTTTTCGCGATACCCGAGGGGAGCCCGAGATACCGGGCTTTCACTCGTATATATTTTCAACTTTTGTACAAATCGGCAAATGTACACCTCGCTCGGACGTACTCTCGAAGGGCAGAGAATTTTCGAGTCGAACGCGAGTACGTTATCTCGAGGAGCGTTGCGCTTCCGAACACGTGGGGGGGCTGACGTCTCGCGGAGGTGCACAAAATGGTTACGTTTCGTGCCACGGGGGTGCTCTCGCGATACACTCGTACCCATGTTCAAGTTTGCAACGCCGATCGGTTATTCTCGACCGAAACGTCGGACCGACGTTTTCGTCCAAAATTACTGAAAAATATTCACGTCCGTTTTTTGTTCGAAAACGTTGCCAAATTCGAACGAAAATCACACTTGAAATATTGCGACGTTAAAAACGTACAAAAAAAAGAACGATTCCGCGTGGAACGATTCCACGTCTTGTTGAGTCGATATAAATTTTTCTTTATCACCGAGTCGAGCCCAGGAGTCATCGGTAGGTGTTATGACTCACTGTCAATATTGATTGCTCTTTCAAAATTAGTAAAAAGAGCATTCGCGAATAAAAAATATTACTCACGAAGTATTACTCACGCAATATTATTCATGATTATGAATCACGGGAGATACATTTTTTTTTTTATAACAAATGGTAATGATACAAAGAAATGAAAAAATATAAATTCTTGTTTATTCCGTTTGGATTTATCGCTTGTAAATTTATTGTGCGTTCGAATAATTGAACAATAAACTCAACCAAACAAATACAATTAATCGTTACGAGAACGCATTCGCCCGAAATCTGCAAAAAATATGAAATATGCAAATTTAGTTTCTAAATAAGAGAAACAAGAGAACGCGAGAGTCCCAAAAAATGTTTGGGTCCCTTTCTCTACCCAAATCTTTCCAAACAAAAACATCGAAAAGATCGAAAAAATGAAGGAAAAAAAAAAAGAGTCGCGATCAGTGTTGTTTGCTCGATTCTTGTGTTTTCGATCTGTCAAAAGAATTAATAAAAATAAAGGAAAAAAGAGAGCGAAAATCCAGCGTAAACTCCAGCGTCACGAGGAGTCCGTTCGAAAAGTGTTCTCGGGGTGTTCCTTTGTGCGAGTGGAAAAACGGTGCGTATCAAGATGAACTCAAAGCCCGGATCTTACGCTTTTTACATTTAGCTGCGGTTTCAATCCCGGGACTCCTTGGAAACTTTTATCCAACCGAGGAACAAAAAAAGAAAAGAAAACGATGGGAGGTTGAAGGGTGAGAGAGATGGGGAAAGAAAAGCTGTTTACAATACGCGACCGGGTCGTGGTGCGAGCCAGAATTTTTCTCGGAGCCTCCGCGCGTTTTCATTCTTCTTATATTCGTTCCTGCATCACTCGTCGATCGCTGTATCGATACTCGTAGGAGAGAAGCCTAAACCCTTGGGCTTTCTTCTCTCTCCGACGTCGTCGAAAAAAAAGATTCCCTCCCCCTCCTCTTCCCCCTCTACGTTTCCTCGTCGCCGGTCGAGAAAAACTCTTTGTCAAGCACGATCGCGATATTTTGCCCGGAATACGCCAAGGGAGTTCGAAAGTCTACCTCCTTACCTCTTGGCGATCGAGCATCGAAAAATTGAATTTCGAGAGAAGAGGATCAGGATCATTCTCCGGATGGGACGAACTCGAATAATTCTCGTCGAATTATTAATATTATTATTTTTCATGGACTCGAAGTTCGCATCGTTCCACTCGAATGATTTTTTTTTTTTTTTTTTTTTTTTTTTTTTTTTTTTTTTTTTTTTTTTTTTTTTTTTTTTTTTTTTTTTTTTTTTTTTTTTTTTTTTTTTTTTTAAAATTTGAATAATTAACGAGCCGTTTTCTTTACGATTTCGGTAATAATAAATAGAGAAATAGCAAAATAATAATTTTCTAGTGCGCCGCAACGTTGCGAACTTCAATCTCGTTTCTCGCAAAAGTGTTTCAACTATCTTAATATTGAGATAACAATACGGGTAATAATAATATTACAACGGTCGTCGTTCAGTTTGATTTCAAAGGGGAAATTATAAATAATTGTTTAATAACAATTGTATTATTACTCGTAATAATATTACATTGTAATTATTGTAATAATAATTATTATTACTCGTAAATATCATATTACATTGTAATTATTGTAATAATTACAATGTAATATTATTACTCAGAGCGATGAAAAATAAAATTAAAGAAAAAAAAAAAGACATTTTCTTCGTTTCGATAATACCGATTGGGAGTAAGATACGAAAGGACACTCCGTCAAGTATTCTCACGTATAGTACACGAGCGTGACTCCGTAACTCGTAGCGGTCAACGGAACGGATGCTCTTTCGTTCTTGGTTCGTCCTACTCGAGCGTCCGTCCACCGGAAAATTAACCTCGATAAGTGCGCGTGCGCACTATTTTTTGCGCGAAATTCTCGTCACGCTGAAATACCCGGAGAGAGAGAGAGAGAGAGAGAGAGAAAGGTGATCGGCTGGTCGCTCGAGGTCTCTCTCGTTTCATCTTTCCGATATTTCGGAGAATAAAACTTTTCCAGCCGGCTTCCATTTCCCCCAGTCTCGGGAGATTCTCCAACGACGACTGTACTTCCATTTTATTGCTGCAAAGTGTTGCTGCTGCTGTTTTTTTTTTTTTTTAATTATTTTTTTTAATCTCGCAATTGACAGCAGCGGACACGATAGCGGGTCGTTAACTTGGCCACATCTTGGCTCGTGTCTGAGCCTTTCTCTCGTCCGCGCTGCGTGGCAACTGCCCGCCGCGACGCCAGAAGTGGGAGGGGGCACCGAGGGGGCAATAAATATTGCAATACGCGCGAGTCGACGAATAAAAATAATACAAAAAATAATTAAAAAAAAAAAAAAACCAACAACACGAACGATACAGTCTCGTTCGAGTGTGGAGTATAATTTAATCTCTCGCCCTCTTCGAGCTAGCTGCAACCGCTCGTATCGATTATTATTCGCTCGACGAAAATATCGCGAGTGCTTAGATAGGTCGTTGCATCTCGAGAAACGAGAAGCGGTGCGATCCTCGTTGCCGACGAACCGTGTCCAACCTCCCGTCCATGCTCTGAAATGCCCAACGATTCTTTTTCTTTTTTTTTTTCTTTGTATTTTCTTTTTTTTTTACTTTATTCCTTTGTCGTTGAAAAAAAAAAATCGTAGCGGGTTTGGAGTCCTGAGTATGTTACGAATTAATGGAGAGAACCGAAAGGAAGCGAAAAAAATAAAAACGGCCGTCCCGTGGCATCTTCGGTGGCAGTAACGTGGGTGAGAGACACGTGCGCTTCCAACTTGTCCCTAGTACGGCTAGAATACAACACGATCCGTTATTATTGGCGTGCGCGTGCTCAGGCCTTTCGCGGTGGCTGGCCGTTACTTCTCAGCGTATTACGCTTCGCCGGACAAAATTACAATAAATTCTCATTTTTCGAGAACGGAGAGAGAGAGAGAGAGAGAGAGAGTCTTCACGCTCGAGGAGTTAACGTACCTTCCTATTTTTTCACACTGCGCGTGCGCACTTCGAACACAAGGATTATTAGCAACATAATAAATAAACAAATTAATTTTACGAAATAACGCACGTGTATCAAAGCGGTACAAATACTCTATAGACAGTTTATATACAGGGTGACCGGAAATTCGACCTGTTTCTTCAAAGGGGTTATAGCAGAGGTAATTTGCAACAAAAAATGTCCCATCAACTGGCGGTCGGAAATTGATGGTTATTGAGATATTGATGTTTTTATGTTTTCTTAAGAATTTCCGGACTTTCTGCCTGAAATAAAAAATTATGAAAGAAAAAATACGTTATAAACAACGATTCGATACTTATCCGAGAGACCAAGAGTTAGCGATGTACGCACAGTTCCATACATTTTTTTTTTAAGAAATAAAGCGAGATTCAGGAGAAAGATAAAAGAAATTCAGTTAAATTAAATACTTAAGGCTTTTTAATTTTCAGATTATGTAAAATTTGGATGCAAAATTTGTTTTTGAATAATCGCTAGCTCTTGGTCTCTCAGAAAATTATCAAATCGTTGTTTATAACAGTGTATTTTTTCCATAATTTTTTATTTTCGGCAGAAAGTCAGGAAATTCTTAAGAAAACATAAAAACATCAATATCTCAATAACCACCAATTTTCGACCCCCAGTTGATGAGACATTTTTTGTTGCAAATGACCTCTGCTATAACCCCCTTTGAAGAAACAGGTTGAATTTCCGGTCACCCTGTATAGTGTGTGGAATAAAAAGTATGTTACAAACGTCAAAAAATGATCGCGAATCTCTTCGGAAACAAGGAGGGGGTTTAACGATGCTTCAGTCTGAGAGCGTACTCCTGGGGGCCTCTCAGACCCGGTAAATATTTCGAGTGTTCCGATCCCGCGGAGCTTCCTTCGTCGTTCTCGTCTCGAATTAAACAATTCGCAATAATGTTTCCATCAAAGAGAGTTTCTATTTTTCTCAAGACTTTTAAGAATCGCGTCGAAGAAAGTCATCCAGTTATTGCAAAAAAAAACACACACACACACACACACACACACACACACACACAAATGAACGAGTAAACGAAGAAAAAAAAACGAGGATATTTGATAAGATAAATAATATTGAAAAGGCTCAAGTTCGTCTTCGTTTTTTTTTTTTGCTTTTTAATTCTTTTTCGTTGGGCATGATTTATGAAGGAGCGTATAGATGGGAAACACTGCAAACAGCTTAATCTAGTCGGCGATATCTATAGCCAAGTGTGGGGTGCACGAGGCTTATCGTAACTTTATTTGCGCGTATAGATAGTCCCCCCCCTCCTCCTCCTCCTCCTCCTCCTCCTCCCCCCCCCCCCTCCTCCTCCTTCAACTGCACGTTATTTATCATGGCAAATATGTACGCGGGTACACACGCGTGTGGACGCCCCTGTAGGGGGGGAGTTCGAATGGCCCACTACCACCAACGGATACTATTGTTGTAGTTGCACTCGGCCGAAGAGCCTCAAGGAGAGGCGACACTGACCCCTCGATTTATGGTCGTTAATCTATTTGGCCGGTTTGATAAAACGGAACGGCAACCGTTTCGTTGCGCGTCCCCCCCCCCCCCCCCCCCCCCCCCCCCCCCCCCCCCCCGCCCCCCTTCCCGGCAATAATACCCGTACTCGTTTCCATCCGTGCGAAAAGCTCGCGCGAAAGCACCCTATTTCCATATTCGATATTCTTACCGAGCCTCGCTACGAATAAATATATATATATATATATACATACGTTTCATCGGATCGTGAAAATGGTCCGTCCGGGGGGGGGGGGGAGAGATTGTCTTTGGGTAATTGTTGGACTTTGAACATGCGTCGTTCAAAGCATAATTACATTTTTCTCGAGATTGAAGTTCGCAACGTTCCAGTGTAACGAAAATGATTATTTTTTAATTTTTTGATATATATATATATATATATTTTTTTTACTGATATTGTAAGTAGAATACCTCAATAATTATTCCAATTGTTAATTGCGATTATTCATAACGAAACTGTGAAGAAAAATATTTCGCAAATTAATGAAACTGGAAATAAAAAAAATAGTGAAAAAAAAAAAAAGAAATTTCATTGGGTCGCAACAATGTCTACTTTAAATCCATAATTTTTCAATCATTTTCGTTGACCGTGTTCGATCTTATTTCGGAATGAAAAAAATAAAGAAAAAAAAAAAAAAAAAATAATGGAAAATTGAAAAAGGTTGGGAAATGATAAAAAATAATATCACTTATAAACGAGAACGATGGAAACCTCGAGCCCGTTCAATTATTTCAATCGATCGATCAGTGTTTATTTTTGATTTTCTTTCTCCGTAATTTTTTGTTGTCGCTCGGACGTCACTGGATGCGGAACGTACGACGAAGCGTGCACCACCGCGAGCGGGTGCGACGTACTTCTAAATATAGCAACGGGACGTCGCGACGATGCTCGGTGTGTTACACCGGCGATTGACCTTCTAGCCCGCGTACCGGAAATCCAAGCCTCGATTATAGTTGTGCGGGCTTTATTTGCATTTCGCGCGTTCGAACACCGCCGTCGATCGTGCGAGATAGTCTTTCGACGCACAATTATATCGATTGGCTCGACGATCCTTCGACGCTGATTATCGAATTCTCACAGCTTACCGGAAGTCACTTTCCTATTAACTGTCATTTTCAATGTGTCAATTCGAACGAAACGCCGCCTAAAATCTTCGATTAATTTCGAGCGTCTCGACGCGAGGGAAAGAAACATTAATTTCGAGTATTTGGCCTCGAGGGTGACGAACAAAAATTGAGCAATGAAAAATGACTCTTCGTTGCTTCGGAACGATGCAAACGTCGACGTAATTTTTGATCGACCGATCGAACAACTATTTACCACGTTTCAGTACTCAACCATTTTTTTTTTTTTTTGTTTTTTTTTTTTTTTTTTTTATGTTTTTTTTTTTTTTTTTCGTACCAAAGCGCCTCGTCATTCCAGTGGAAAAAAAAAAAAAACAAAAAATTCGGTTCCGCGTCCATGAAAGGGGCGACCCCTTAATTATTTTCATAGACGAAGAGAAGGATCCGTGCGGACGTAGGAACAAGAGTGCTCGTCGGTTGCCTAATCCCGATGGTGATAAAGTACGAGCAAACAAAGGCGCCGCCGCAAACCTTCCCCCAAAAATCCCCGAAACGTTCCTTTTTTTTTTTTTTTGTTCCCTTCGAACTCTCGTATCGAACACGTGTGCCTCGTGTACACTCGACCTCCCAATCCCCCTAATCCACCCAAATTCGTAATTAACATGGACGAGGGATCACTGCGAAAATTGAAAAAAAAAAAAAAAAAAAATTCTTTAAGGGGGAGTAACAGTGGAATTGAAGGTTGCAGGGAAACGCATTATTTCTTGCGTAAATTCCTCAGCGTTTGATCCGTATCGTATTACTCCAGAATAATCGATTTTGGTACGAGCCGGTTCCACGCTCGTCTCGATTCGATCTCTCTTCTACTACAAGACGGATAGAGGAGGCGTCCCAAGGGAAGCCACCCGAGCCGTCACTCCGGAGGAGGCGCGTTGCCGTTGACGACTCTCCGGTTCTCCAAACTGGTCGATTGCTCGACTTTGTATTTTATTTATCGCAGTGCTTTTGCTCGTCGCGTCTTAACGTCGAATAAATTTACGACGAGAATGAGATCTCGATCTTTTCATTCTTCGACGTCTTTTTTTTTTTTTTTAATTTTTTTTTTTATGAATCTTGGTCTCTTGAGGCAGACGAGAACTCGTACCGAGAAACACGAGGATGATAACGATCCTCGTCATCGACGTACCTCGTTCCGTTTTTCTCCCTCTTCCTTTTCTCATTCCTTTTTAAACGAAACTCGCC
>JAPYZI010004135.1:0-18454 GCA_030523105.1 Ophioninae sp. A BG-2022a
TTTCCAAACCCTCCAAATGTCTTTCGATATCATATAAGAAGCTCACCCTACGACCATTTGAAATATCGTGATTTTTGAGATTTCGGGAAAACGGGCCTGAGAGGTCGAAAAAATTTTTTTTCCGTTTTTTAAGTATTTAAAGGGTGTATTTGATCGGAAATTTTCCGCTGATTGCGAAAATGCCCGAGTTTTTGCCGAAAGTCCCAAATTAGACTGGGAAAATGGGGAAAACCCTTTGTAAAATAGTTTTTCGACATTTTTCCCTGGAAATGGAGTGTTCAAGGTGGATCAAATGGTGGATTTATCTTCAAGATACAAAAATACATGGACATGGACGCACGATATGACACTAAACGTCTAAACCCGATAATTATTTCGAGTTTTGCACTTATCAACACCCAATACCGCATGGTAGGGGCACCACTCCGGTAGCACTGCCGCACGTGCGTATCGCTCACCGTCGTAAGCCCGCCCAACGGCCGCGCCTGATTGGCTGCCTTTAAAAATGAATAATAATTTAGGGGTAGATCTGGAAACCATACATGCTTATATCAATCTCACCCCCAAGCCTCCATTTCACGGATGACATACCGTCATGGGACACCCTTTATACCTTATATTAACCATTCGTAAAAAAAACCGATTACTCAAAGAGGAGTGGGGGGCTAATTTGGCGTCGGTCGTCCATACAGCGGGTCGCTCGTTACGCCGCCAGGCGGCAGTTTGGGTCGCAGAATACTTGTTTTCAATAATGGATAACGTTTTACCGACAGTCGCTGAACTTTGTGCCGATCATTGGTAATGTCCAGCCAACAGCCTAAAACTATTAACAATCGGTGATGTCTTACCGACCGTCAATAATTACCAACTTTCATTCAACCACTTCC
Organism: Ophioninae sp. A BG-2022a; assembly: GCA_030523105.1. Classification (NCBI taxonomy): domain Eukaryota; kingdom Metazoa; phylum Arthropoda; class Insecta; order Hymenoptera; family Ichneumonidae; species Ophioninae sp. A BG-2022a. The sequence continues at coordinate 888 of JAPYZI010004135.1, forward strand.
TTCGGAAGACTTCGCGCGCTACAGCGCTGGATGTCGCAAGCTCCATTAAAGCAGGTTTTTTTATTCGAAACTGTCAAGACAACCGGGTAATGCGTTCACTAATACTGTAAATACACGCGGCCATGCGCGATATTGTTTATCCAATTCTAAATTGTCGGCCTCCGGGATTGGACAGCCAAAACGTCATCAACGATAAAACACAATAACGAGACGGAACCAGCGATGGGCGATTCGGAAAAACCGTTCGCCTGCCCATCGCCAGGTTGTAACATGGCAAGTACTCGCACACAACTTGCTAAATTCAAGAATCCAAACAATTCCCACTGTATTATTGTCCCTGCATCATTTCACTAATATCTCTCAAAAATGGGTATGAAAATTGTTCATTTCTTTACACGGTAGAGCTTTACCAACGAGGATCATCTGGTCGTGCACAGAAAGAAGCACGACATGGTCTTGAACCTTGGAGCCAATGGGAAAAATACTTTCGTTGGTGGGTATTTAATCGTATAGCCTTAGCTAAGTATTGCATGGAAGATGGTCCCTTTGTTTAGTTAAACAAACTCCAAAGACCAGCGCCATCGAACAGCTATTCATCTAGGTAATATTTACAAGCCTGGGAATATAATAACATTCAGACAAACCAAAGTACGATGGAAGACACTGCATCAATGCTTATGTAGCAGACTATTTTTCTATTTTCTTAATTCACCAGCTGATCAATTTAAAAAAAAAAAACAAATTAGCTGGTGCAGCGATCCCAAACTAAGTTCTCTAAGTTCTCTAAGTTATTTATTAAACTTTGATAACGCAGATGGTAACAGTTGTCAAACTTCAGTGCAACGCTGGTCCTCGGCACAGCGTTCGTTCTAAAGCCAAACTCTTTTGTAACAATATTACTATGGTCCATTCAACAAGCCTATCATTTTTCAGCTGACCAAACCCCGACGCCGACCAGATTTATAAGGAACTGCGAGGAGGTGGGACTTTTTCAGGATCTCCAAAACGTCAATCCGTTCGAGGAGACCTTCAGACGAGCCGTCGAGGATGGCAAGACCATGGCTCTCTCGGAATCTGAGGTATGTACGATTCGCCTTGACTGCTATCTAATAAAGCGATGCTTGCAATAATCAAACATTCCTCCCGTCCCAATGGATACGGAGCAGAGAAAATAACTTTTTGATACAATAGAAAAAAAAACTGACAAATTCTGAAGGGAGGAGGAACGGACGATACGCTGCACACTCCTCACATATTCCCCAACATAGCCGAAGCCTCCGCTGAACTGGCCAACTCAGCCAGTCCCGACAAATCCAAAGAAGTCTCAGGTTCCGAAGAGAAAAATCATTCAGACGAGCGTGAAGGCGCGGCGGCCAACGAACCGGAAGTAAATCGGGCGGAAGCGGATATAACGAGTTTAAAAAAACCTGTGGTTGGAGATATCGTTGTTCGTAACGCGAGGACTCTCGTGGCGCCGAAAATCATTGAAGGCTCGAGGACAAATTTGTAACTAGCGCTATTTGAGTTTTCGATGTAGATAATAATAATAATGATAATAATAATAATCATGTTTCATTTACTTAATCGTAGATTTTATTGCTTGGAAAAATAAAAAAGAATAATTTCAACGATGCTCATGTTTTTCATTGCAGGTCCATAAATGGCCAGGAAGTTCAATTGCTGTTGAAGACGGCGGACGGTAAACTCGTACAATTGTCTGCCGTTCCGGTTTCCGCGAGTCGCAACCACCAGACGAGCGAACCGCGAGTTGTTCGTCCCAAAATCGAGGAGGCGAAAAAAATTCCCGCGGATGATGACAAGCTCGCGATTGCAAAAATGGTAAATGTTTAGTCCAAAGTTGGATTGGATTAGCCATTAATTAGGCTTATCACTTAATTAAATTAAGGGATAAGATCTCCTAATAAAAATCATTTCAATGAATATTGTAATTCTCCTAAAGCAATTGATTTCAGTAGTGTTATCTCCAAATCACCTCTCATTGAATGAACAATGTTTTGTAAAAGCCGCGTTTTATTTTATATCTAAAATCAAGCCCCAGGTTCTCGTCACAAAATTTTCTCCACGACCAGCGCTGGCTTAATTTCCGTATTGGTTTCACCGTCCATGGAATCTCTTTGATACGAGCTTATCGATGATTCGTCGTAACGTTTGACATTCCAGCGACTCAAACAAACTCTGACGAAGAGTAGCCAGGGCGAACTCCCCGCCACCAGGAACGACCCGGAAATTCCAGAGAAGACGAAGAACCTCCGGACATGTCACGAGAAAAGTTCTGTCGCGAACTTGTCAGAGCAGCGCCGCAAGCAGGACGTACTGGCAAGGAATCGCGCGAGTTCGATGCGAGCACGGGCCAAGAGAAAAGCGTGGATTCAGCAGCTTCAGAAAGTCGCGACGAGCGCCAACGAGAGAAACGCGGCGTTGCAACTCGAGGTAAAAGCCTTGAGATCCGAAGTCACCAAGCTCCGAAGTCTCTTGCTCGCCCATGAGGATTGTTCAGTTACGAGAGCAATGGGGAAAGGTAATATGTTTTTTATTTGTTTATCACTCTCATGAAGCCTTTTTGCTTTTACCTCATTCCCACTCCATCAGCAGCGAACTCCGTAGGAAAAGGTAATTTTAGATGTCGCGTAACTAATTATTAACTGAATTTATACAGTTGGTCAATTAATCGACTAGTTAACTAACTAAAATGTCATTATTAATGATTATGATAATAATAATAGTAATAATAGTAAAATTCGTCAAACGTACGCAAATAGTCTGTCTCTTATCTTCTGACGTCAATATTTTTGGGAGCGTACGTCCTGATTTTACTCGTATTATACTCAAATGTGCCCAGGATTCATTTGAACCCATTTTAAGCACTTGCGTTGAAACGCGTTCTTACAGAAACGACTTTGAAAGAAAAATATCCAAAAAATAATCGAATAATTTAAATGTTACAAATTTGATGAATATAAATGTAGATCTTGTTGTTTGCATTCACTTCACTGAATTAATTTCACGTTCATTTAATCAAATATAATTAGTAACTTGACAGGCAAAATTTATTCTAGTTACAATGTCAAAGCCCATTCAGGCCGGATTAATGGCACGGCAAAAAAAGAAAATTTAATATTCAATCCTTAATACTTTGAAAAAAATTGGGAGGTAACCTGGGTATTCGCTTTCAGCCGTTAATAAACAAATGCAAATATCGTTTACCGCTTTTCCCGCGCTTTGGCACGTTGAAACACTCGCGAGAGTTTTTCTTAATTTTACGTTTACGCGAGCAATGAGTATAGTGAAAAAAAGCAAAGGGAAAAAAAAGGAGAAAGAAAAAAACGGGTCACACAGGTACTCCGATCGCCGTCCAAGAATCGAAGAGTCCATCGATCGTCCGAACTCTAGTGCACAACGTGAACGCGAGTGCGTCGAGAGTGTTGTCGTCTCGTCGTCGGGCGACCATCGAGACGCGAACGGAGACTCCCATAGCTCCAAAAGTGCCAAAATTGTTGGCGAGCAATGCTGCTGCGGTGATATTGCCAAAAACCGCTGAGACGATCGGCCCAACCGGTTATTTGATAAGGGATTTGCCATCATTGAGGATCGTTGACGTGCGGACGATTGTGAGCGAGCCGGACGTATCGCCAGCCAGCAGAATCCACCTCGTCGATAGTCCAAATAGCAGCACCTTGACAACCTCCAGAATCGGGCAGGATTCAGGCCCGACGAATTCAACAGATTCAAATCCCAGAACAAATCCGAGCACGTTGCAAGTCCACGCCGCCTCCAAGTGTACAGGTAACCGTGATTCGTTCGGACGAAAAGACAAAAAAATACAATGTTGGCGTGCTGGACGAGTCTCGAAAAGGTAAAGATCGACATTTTGCCTTGACTCGGCGAACTGATCGACATCCACTTGTATTTATGTACGTATTACTGTATCTACTTTTTTTTTTATTATGCGATTAATATAATTATAATAAAAAATATAATTCGTTATGCAATTTGTACATCGTGTTATAGGTGTTTTAAAGAAAACACTTTTTTCTACTCCGTTGCATATGAAAGATTTTTCTCCACTGTGTCACCTTGCTATCCTTGTCTTTTTTCTATATACGAATTATGTACCTCAGCGCATAGCGCTAGCAAAAATTGAGGTTTTTTTTTTCACGTTCCTAAAATATCAAATCAAAGAATTCCGCAGTAGCAAGGTAAACTGATTAAAATCCATTTTGTATTATAGTCATGTACTTATGACTGTAGCTACAGATTTTTTATTATACAATCATTGTAATAGAAAATATCATTTCTTATTGGCATAGTGCAATGGAGATACATGTTAAAATAACATATTATTTGTACTATCGCATATTTTCAAAGCTTTTTTCTGTACTTGTGTTGTTTTTTGTATGCATATTTTTTAGCATATAAAAATTATACAACTGGTTACACTTTGCACAAGGAAAATGAGAATTCTTTTTACAAGTTCTCAAGAAAATACAATGTTCGTAACAGTGAAAGTTTCAAATGAAGTTTGCATAGTTGGTGCATAAAGAAAATTCTTTAGATTTTTCATTTTCGTTATCGTTCCGTGCAGAAAGGTCCCAACAATGTAAATTGCTAAATTGTCTCTTCAATGTGTTCTTTCTTTCTTCATTTTATTTCTTCCAAAAGTAAAGTACAATTGCAATGACGCAATAAATATATCTAGACTCGCGCTACTAAGGATACTGCTGGGATGATCGATGATTTTGCGACCCTTGGGCCCTTATCAGTTCTCCGTCCAGTAGCGGATGAACATAAACACCGGACAGGAGAATGATAAGGGACTGTGGTCGCGTTAAACGCTTAGAACAGGTCCGCTTCGTTTTCGTCTCGATCCTTCGTAGTGCGAAGGAACACAGAGTCCAGATTGGACAGGGTCGATCGTTGGTCACTGCTCCTTTGGAATTACTGTCATCAGAGAAGTAAAAGCTGTTTAAAATTCACTGGCTGGAAAGAAAGCATTAAAGTTAAATTGTGCATTTATTAATCGGCTTGAAAGATTGATACTATTGGTAATTGTAGAGAGAACATTTTTCAACAAATGGTATTTCCATTGGGCCATTGAAAAATTGAATTTCGATGAAATTGAGAGAGCAAAACGCGCGCGCGTTTCCGGTTTCGATAAGGCGGGCCGCGGCCGCGATAAGCAACCGGAAAAGGAACAAAAAAAATCAGAACTATCAATTGAACGCGATGGGACTACCATGAGAGTTGTTTCGATTCGCGTTCCCGGGAGTCCCGGAATATCCCTGTTTTATTTCGCAAAGCCATGTGACCCCGCGAGACCTAACCTCAAAAAAAAAAAACCGCTGCTTCATTTCTGGAGGCTGAATTTAACGGAAGTCCATGATGATTGAAGCTTCCGGCTTTTGTAGCGCAGTTCCGAGCGAAAAAGGATGAAAAATGGCGCGATCAAAATTTCAGGTCTCACAGGAGCCGATAGGGGGGCGGGGCTAGAATCTCACGCGCTAGACGATAACTGGCAGAATCTGTGACGATCCAATGTTTTTTAATATCTATATTTGTTTTTTTACGATACGAGAATCCGCACCGATCACGTGTTTCTTTCACTTTCGCACGAGTGAACAATGGCAATTGGACTTTTTACCTGACGCACAGACACATACACGCGCGTGACCGTCAAGCGGCTCGCAATCGAATTCGTCTCTCCTCGTGTTGCTCGCCCGAGAACTCGAGGTCACTCGCGATGGTGAGAACGCGCACACGCATAGAAACGAAAATGAAATTAACCGCGACGTACAACAGAGACGAGTATACCATGCGCGAGACACCGACCACGCTGAGCGACGACGTCGAAGTGAGGACGCTTCGGCGTGCGCGCCGAGCAGCGGCGCTGGTCGTGTCTAGGGAGGGGGGACGGGGGTTTGCACGGAACGCGCGCACCCGCGCGTCCTTTTTCGGAAACACTCGCGTGATAAATCCTCTCGCCAGTTCGCCATCTTTTTTTGCACTTGCTTTTTTTTATTTCGCACCCAAAACGTGTCCGGAAAAAAGAAAAAAACCATAAATGTTCGTTGTGCATAATTTAAAGATAACGAGGGCGAAAACTCGGTTAAAATGGTTGATTCCCGAAAGACGCGACTTGGCAAAATAGTGGGATATATTTTTTGTACGAACGCGCGCGTTAATTTCGTTGAAAGAGCGGGAAATTGTTTTTTTTTTTTTCGGTGAAGAACGAACAGTTACGAACGACGTCTGTTCGGGTACTGAGATGGCAAATCTCTTTTAGCGCTTTATAGAGAAGTGCGTGTGCTAACGTACGGACGAACGAGGCTAGCAACGCGTGCGACGAGGACGGTTGAGTTCGGCCGAGTGGGGATCGTCCAGTAGTGGGGGGTCGTCAGTGTCGCCGAAGCTTTTGGCGGGATACGAGTGCTTCGTGGGCCTTTTCTTTTCCGGGTAAAAACGTTGGTTTTTTTTTTTGTCGACGCGATAAATACAAATCGCTGGAACGAACGATGATCAAAATGAAACCCAATCAAATCCAAACCCTTCGACTTCCACTTGTACTCGCGTCGATTCGTGCGACGAACAAAGAAAAATCGCCATTTTCTCGTTATGGCCGATCTCGTGAACAATCGCGTCCGTTTGTTTTTTTTTTTATTAACATCGACCAAGCGCGTGAGTCTGGAAGCAACCGCAAGAAATAAAACGAAACGTTGCACCGTTCGACGTTCGTCTTATCGATGAATGAGAAATCGCCCGGTTTGGAAGCTCGTCTAGATAAAACGCGGAAAATCTTTCTGCGTGACGTCACCCGTGCAAGAACAATGCGAGAATAAGCGTTCCGAGTAAGCGATCGAAAATCGAACTTCGGGATATCGTAATTTCGTCGAGCCGCGTCATCGTTGGTGAGTGAGAAAAACAATAACGATAAATATGAATGCGAAGCTTTTGAGGCTTGATATCACCGCGTAATCTTGGCTGAAATTCTGGCCGAAATTCTGGCCGAAATTTTGGCCGCCATGTTTGACGTTATTTCACGAGTTCGACACGCGCTGGGGTGACGCTGATAGTCAAGGGATTGAGAAAAACTTTGGGCTCGGGAATATTCAATGCAGTTGGTATTTTCTCTCTACATATATCTTATACGTGTGTATATGGAAAGCGAGATAGGCATTCCTTAACTCGCTACGTTTCGCTCGAGCCTCGACCGCTCGAGGGTCAACTTGAGGTGACAAGAGCAGTAGACGTTCGCGTCGTCCGGATTACGAATACACGTATCGCCAGGAAGAGACGAAATTCTAGATACAGTTTTTCCATTGTATTCAAAATTTGTCGCCGGTTTATGTTTCTCATCCGCTTGCCACGCGTAAGGTCTTCATTACCTAACAACCAACTTCTTCAATCATTGAAAGCGCCTCTCTTACTGCTGAAAACAAAAATATAAAATAAACAAATTGAAAATTTGTTTATTTTATATTTTTGAAAGAAGAAGAAAATCTTTTGAAAGAATTTTTGAAAGAAGAAAAAAAGATTGAAGCTGAACATAAAAATTCATTATTCAAAAACCTTTTTTAACGAAAAGTATAATTCAGATGATTCGTGCAAATACTATCGGAAAATTTTCTCATTTATCTAATTATTCTTAATATTAAATATAAAATAAATTACAAATGTATAAAAAAAGAAATCGTTTTGCAGATGGATTCTTTATTTGTTGTAAATTGTTGATTCGCTAAGATATAAAACGACGTCGATCAATTTGCAGATGGGAAATATATATTTTTCTAAATTTCGAATTTAGTTCGAATTTAGTCCGAAGTTAGTTCGAATAATGACATTGAAGTTCCCATCGTTGGAATGCAGAGAAGATGAATTCTATCAAATTCGTGAAATTGGGTTTCGACTGGTTATCGAAAACCCAAACAAACCGAAAAGTTTCCCCTCATTTATCGAAAATTCCACAAATTCATCTCGTAAAAAAAGAACGTTTGTGGAAGTCGCGATAACAAAGAAATATAAATAAAAAAAAGTATCGTTGAATTCCAACAAAGCAAAATTCAAGATAATTTTCCACGTAAACATAAAAAAATATATCATTTCTTTCATTTTCTGTCTACGGGCTCTAATTAAAAAAAAAAAAAATATAAAAACGAAATGTTAATTTGATAGTTTGAATAACGATTTACTTGTCTGTAAATCGAAATCCCTCGAAATCGATGTCTCACTTGGATCTATAAAAAAAATCGCAAGCTTTTTTTTATTTCAATAAAAAACGATTATTAGCTTGTTTTAACATTGTAATAAAACAATGTACAAACGTAACTCGCTTCAACTTGAACTATTAATATTTCCTATAATTTCACTGAAAAAATAAATATTATCAATACCCAATTACCAGAATAAATGAATATCCAAATGTTTATATTAGCATTTAATAAAAAAGAGAGCTCGCAGGCAAAATGATATTTTTTTTTCAAAAACCTCTTGAATTTAGATAACCCTTACATCATCCGATAATCTCAATGTTATAATTAGATTTTACGTCCAAATAAAAACGATCAAAATTCCTCGTATCCAAAAAAAAAAAAAAAAAAATGTTTTTTCCGCTTCGAATCTGCGTAGCTTTAAAAACGCTCGAAGTGGAATAAAAGTTGAAAAATTGCTGGTCTCATACGCGAGTGAATTGATAGAACCGGGTGTGTAAGTGTTACGAACGAGTTTGACGGTTGCGCGTCTCGAGAGTTTATTCCTTCGAGCATATGGAAATGAAACGTTGCCCCGCGCGGAGTTTTGCGACTGTCCCACGTGTTGACCCCTGTATCTTTGTTCCACGTATTAAGGCGGCTCGACCCCACGGATATGTACGCGGCACTCTTCGCGTTGTCTCCTTTCAACACCCGATGTTTCTAGGCTTGAGCGATCAGCAGAGTCCGATTGCGTAATGACGATTCCAAATGAGCCACGGCCACGATCGTTCGGGATCGTTCTTGACCACAAACGATACGGGCTATCATTACGGTTAATAAAAGAGGAAATAAAATAACAAAACGTCTCAATTATTTTTCAGGACACCGGAGAGCTCATTGAAGACCGTTTTGAGCGGAACGGTGGGTTGGCGGTACTTTATATCAAAAGCTGCGCGGATACCAACCGAACGACCGAGATTTATTGGCCTTCGTTGGTTCTTAACGAGCCAACGAATTTCCAAAATTTTCAACGCCAACGAAACTCGTGAGGCCTAAAGTTGTGCATAATTAAATATGCAACGACTTATGATCCTTGCGAATTCATCGAAAAGTTGAAAATCACGGACTTGCCGAGTAAAAACGATTTCCCTGTTAAATACAAAATGGCGCAGCTGACGGAAAGGTGCAGTCTGATCGTCACTTTTGTATTTGAAATATCAGGGAAGATCCGAGACTCGAAGCCTTAAAACTCCTTGAAGCGTTAAAACTCCTCGAAGAGTTTTTTTTTTTGCCGTTTCTGCCTTTTTCGTTTAGCTTGGTTCGGACAACCGGGCTAACGAACGGGTCGCATTGACGTTCGTTGGTACTTTATGGAAGATTCTATGAATGCCAACGAACGTTCGATAGCCAACGACGATTGTCGTTCGTCGGTCGTTCGTTGGGTTCGGGACGCGACACGAAGAGAAAACCCCGTTCCACCGAACGCTCGACTGGATCAGGCGCTCGTACCTTAATCTTAGTTTAGTGCTAATTAGTGGTTTTTGCACGAGCGAGGTTTCTTTTTTTTTTTTGTGCGAAGAGGATAATTAGCCGGGAGGTTCGTTCGACGTGTCGGATCGACGTCCCACTTGGGATGTTTCGTTCCTAATGATCCTGCTCATGATACAAAAATGGCACTCGAATGACAATAACGGGTTATCAGCTCGAATCCGATCATTATTTTTCCGCTCCCAAGATCGGCGAGATCGGAAGACAAAAGGGACGCCTCGAAAAGTGAAATTAAAAAAAGAAGCAAAAGAGAGAAAATTCGTAATTATCGTGACGGGAGTGCTGCCTGCATTATCGCCTTATTGGATTGGCGCGATACTCTCCGCGCGAGCCTCCGAACGAGCGGAAAGAACGAACAAAAAAAGAAAAAGAAAAAAAAAAAAAGACTGAAAAAGAAAAGTTAATTTAAAAAAGAATGGATAACGGGAGATACGAGCGTAAAGAGGAAAACGTCAACTGGAATTGTAATAGAAGAGATGAGCTCCGGATGACACGGAAAGCGGATATGCACGCTCGATCGCCAGCCCCTTTACACCGCCCCAAGGGTTTATCGGTGCGCGGCTACGAGCGCGCTCGCCTCTTCGTACATGTGTACAAACATAAAATTACAGTGCGAAGCTGATCGAGCAGAAGGGGGCTTGAAAAGTGTTCGGGCTCGAGCGTTAGACGTGACCGTCGTGACAAAAGTGAATAGCCACTCTCAGCGAAAGCTACGAAGACACCACAAGAGTATATCTTATCCGCTAAACCGTATCGCCTCGTCTCTTGCCTCGTTAAGATTCTCTTGATCGACCTCGAAAGCCACCAACATTAAGAAAGACTTCCCGGTCCTCTATCGACTTAATACGACGTTAGATAGCGCGAAACGTTGATTTGCGTTCCAAAGAGGAGAGGAGAAGATACGAACAGTTGTCGAGACTCGGTACGCCGGGTGAGGCGACGAGGGGAGCGGTGAAGATCACGTAATGACTGCACGCGTCGTTCCGAGGCGTTTTGTAAGGTCAATGTTTTTGGAACTGTGGTCTGGTCTGGGCTAAGAGAGCAGTTGCCATGCCAACGATGAAGAGAGAAAGAGAGAGACGCGGTGCAGAGGGAGGCGGAGTGAAATAGGGGAGGCTGGAGAGCCAACCCAGACTGGAGATCTCTCTCTATATATATATATATGTATCCAGCATACGCGAGGAAGAAGGAAGGTACGTTACAGCCTCGGAGTGGTGAGTTTGAGTGAACGACCGTAAACAGGAGAGAACGAGAACTAAAGAAAGAAAAACGCATCACCGATCATCCCCCGAGCACACTTCCGCTACGATTGAATTTATAACGTTAACGTTGAATCAGCAACAAGTCTCGGATATTCCCGGGTCTTTTCATTCGACGAAACGCCCGCGTCTCGATCCTGCGAACCGCCAAAATTCACCAGCCGGATCAGCCTGGAATAAAAGTGTTGACGATACTCGTCCAATGGACCGGAGCGTACAGATACGTGTCTTCGGTGTGACTAATCCAATGAGGAGCTACTCGAGGTACGAGGAAAGATCCAAGACCGCTCCTGGACCCTCTATCGCACCAAACTTTCCACCACCGAGTTGACCGAAGGAAACTTCCACTCGGGACAGAGCTCATCCGCGATCATCCTCAAACTATCCAACCGAAAAGTAACAAACTCCCTCGAGATCCATTGATGGTACCGGAAACCGACGCCGGAGGACATCGCGAACGTTTCGTTACCTTTTACGTTTCTACTGTCCAACAGAGTGAACGAAAAGATCGGGCTGGATACCAAAACGAAGGTTTTAGGCTTTTGACGGGTCGTCCCGCGGTTGCCATCCACGCGATCCGTTAGCGTACAAAAAAAAATAGACGGTTCGATTTCGAAACGAACCCCGAAGAAACTAGAATTATTGTTCAGCATTTATTTAGCGATTGGGTTTACGAAAGAAGCGTAAACATATTCAACAACGCGATATAACCGGAAACGTTCGGTGTCAGGTTTATCAAGACAGGGTAGTTTGTCCATAAAGTTGAACGTTACAGCGCGAGTTAGTTTTTACGTAAAAAAAAAAAAAATCATACATGATTTTACGCTATCCAGCTTTGGTCACGGAATTATGTCCAAGTAGGTTTTCCCCTTTCGAATTATTTATTAAACATTCGACATTTGCCACGATGATACAAAATTCCGAAGAGACTCAATGAAAATTTTCCGCGCGACTTCGAGGAAATTCTTAGCTCTGAGGACCACGCGATCGGTTCGGGAGTATTTCGATTTTTGAAAGCGAGCGATCTAAATTCGTTTTCCGGAATGGTAGTCGCGATCAGCCGGTAGTCGACGCGTCGAGCACATCGACATGGCTGTCGACAAAGCAAAGAACGCGTAACGGGTTTTATCACTTTACTATCACTTTAAAATAAACCGGTTCGCGATTGGGCCCGCGGATTTGTTAGGCCGGAAAAGCCCGGTGCCAGGGGTTGGAAAGGGACATGGATAATACTAGGTGCGTGTTTGTGTATACGTGCGTCACAAGTAGGCTTTGAGATGAGTTCCCGCACAGGTACAACCAAGCCGGCTCTCTTTTCGAGAGGAAAGCAACGTTTTGAGGTCGCTCACAGTCCGGAGTACCCTTCTCCATTTCCGCCACGGTTTCTGCCTCGTTTTCTCGTTTGGCCCGGTTTCTACGTACGTAGGTATCACAGACGAGCCAGTACCCTCTACATCTATGGTACTCTTCCTGTCCGCGAGAACAACCCCGATAGTGGGGCTCGTCGAGTGGCCCAACGCGATACACTTCCGGCTTATGGAAAACCTCCCTTGCCTCCTGCGCAAACAAGCCCGCCTCTCTCTCTCTCTCTCTCTCTCTCTATATCTCGGCAGATTCTCGTCGCGAGACACTGCCTAGAAATATTCAGCGCTCCGACACGGAAACCATCGCCAAACATGTGGGGCAGAGCTGGAAGGCGATAACGGTTCGTTGATAAGAGAGTCCCTTTCAGCCTTGAAGCGAACGCTTCTCCGTTCCTCCAAGCTCCACCCGACCCTCCGCCTCCTGGCATCATCGTACCGCTAGCCTCCCACCGTTTGTCCCCTTCGTCTCTTCTTCCTCCTCTTCACCGATACCCGCAGAAGCTGCTCTTTTAATATCTCGGTGGGCACGTCCTCCGCCTTTTTAATTATCTCCCCCGGCTGTAATGGAGGCTTTCGCGTTTCTCGACGAAATAAACGTAAAAGCACGGATGTGGCTTACGAGGGTTCGCATACGGGAGCGATGTTCAAAAAAAAAAAAACGAAAAAAAAAAAACAAAAAAAACAAAAATGTAGAGAAGAAAGAAAAAAACGTCCCGTCCGACTGTAGCTGGTATACGACACTTTTCACGTTTCGAGTGGAGCGCTACCCGTTTCCTACGAGACTTTGGTTGCGTTGTTCTCGTTCTTGTTCCTCGCGATGAATTTTTTTTTTTTTTCACGAGAATATCATCGATAAGGCACAAATCGAGAGCTGCAGTTTTTTTTCTTTCTTCTTCTTCTTTTTTTTTTCACCTCAGCCTAATTACTCGACGGGAGTGCAAAGGTGATTACATTTTTGATCGAGTCGGGAGGATTACGGATAGGGAGGAATACAGCCGAGGTAGGGGAGGATTTTAGGGACATGAAAAGCGACAGGACCAGCCCTACGAATCTTGGCTGATTCTCCGAGGCATTAAAAGGTGTCGAGATGACTTTTCGTCATATTACTCCGACGTGACTCTTGAATCCATTAGGGCCTCCGTCGTCTTCAGCCCACGGGCTTTCCCTCCCGTTCCCGTTTACCCTCACCCTCTCTCTCTCTCTCTCTTTCCCTTTCTCGTCTCTTACTTTTACGAGTAAAGCGAGAGTCTGTCGTACCTTCGTCCTAGCAATTATTCCGTCGGCGACTCGCCTCACTCCCCGTGGGAGTCTAATGCGATGAGTAAATCTCGTGAAAAAAGAAGAAGAAAAAGAAAAGAAGAAAAAAGAAAAAAAAAAAAAAAGAAAATGGAAGAAGCGAAAAAAAATATGATTCCATATCGTCTTCGAAGGAAGTTACGCCTCATTTTGCCAGCCCTTTTCTCATCAATCTCATTACTCCGCTAAGTCCATGAAATTGGTTAGGGCTACCGATACTCGAGCACTTCCACGCTTCGAGGCTCTCTTTGAACTCGACTGCGCACCGAGAATCCATCAAACGAAAATATAGTATCCCTCTGTCTTCGGTAGTTTCCCCGTCATTAATTGTCTCGAAAGCGAGAATCCTATTCGGGTATTATAAACGGGAGAGAATTATGCCCTTGAAGGGAGAGGGTGTTGGACGAGGGTGCGATCCACCCTGTGGTCATTTATATTGCCTTGGCCCAATAAATTCACACGGAAATTAGATCCTTCGAACGCTGGTTGGCTGGAGAACAAAAAAAACAAAAAAAAAAAAAAAACAAAAAAAAAAAGAAAAACAAAGCGGTAAATTCTACGGCCCATCTGGGGTTGCCCGCCCTAATGACCAGTGCAGTCCACGTGTACGTCATCGCTGCTCCCGTTTTCCGGACTGAAACCCCTCCCCCCTCCCCCTGCGCCCTATTTTCGCTTCTCGATCGTCGATATCGTCCATGGAACGTTTCCTAATTCCCCAGCACTAGCTGCTATCAAGTATAGGGAATTTTTTTTTTCAATCTCAGCTCCTAAAGTTCTTCCAATGCCCGGGTACAAAGCTCGGAATATCCCGGATCCGGGAGCGTTAATATTATTAGCGGCTTTGAAATTTATAAGCGGGACCGTCTTCCCCCTCCCCCAATTTCACTTTCCCACTTCCCTTCCTCCGATTCTCACTAGCCCGAAGTCGCAGCACGCCGAGGCATTTTAATTGAGAGTCCGCTGTGTGTTGGGTCATCGCTGTTACAGCACTTTGCGCGTGCGCCAGCCAAGGCGTATCCGACAAATACGAGCGTCAGTTTGCTCTCGTATTGCGAATGGGAAAGAGAGAAAGATGGAGAGAGAGAGAGTAAAATATCACGAGGCTAGGGAGATAGGACGAGATAGACCCGCGGTTTAAATTCCCCCCTCCAAAGCTCTCAAGCTTCGGTCCATTTAACGCTGACACGTTCAACTAAAAAGTTGGACGTTCGTGGTACCTTCTATTCCAAAACTACTCCCATTTCCTACCGTATCGAAAACGAAAGAAAAAAAAAAAAAAAAAAAAAAAGAAAACCAAAAATATACCAAAAAAGACGAAAGTATTATTCACCGTTGTTCGTTGTTTTTCGAACATCTCGCGAGACTTTCGAGGGAAGTATACTGAGAAGAGAAAACGAGGGTTCACCCGATTATGGGGTGGGGTTGAACAGGAGAGAGGATTCGAAGACACGAGCCGTAAGAGCGAACTCGAGACTCTGACCTGCTCGGGGGATTTTCGATGGGCCGTTGCAGCTGTTCCACATTCGAAGGATGGATTCTTCGGGGCTTTGTCAACCGGCGACAAAAGAACGAGAAGCTTCCCGGGCCATATTTAACAAAAGCAGCCCTCACCCTACATAGCCTAGAAAGAGAGAGAGAGAGAGAGAGAGAGAGAGAGAGAGAGAGAGAGAGAAACTGGCGGTCTCCTTCCTAAAAGACTTTCAGTTTCCTCTCTCTCTCTCTCTCCGTCTCTATCTTTCTCACCTCAGATTGGAAGAGAGGCCGAGAAACTTGGCCAGCTTAAACGGAGGAGATCTTTCGAAACCGTGGGGATCCACGAACCATCCGAGGCTTTGCCTACCGAAAGAACCACCACTTCGTGACCCTCGTACACTTTCGCAGCCTACGCTGACGAAACGACCGTTACGAACAATCCCCAGTACGAGATCCTCGTTTCTTTCGTAAACAATCGCTTCCGTGTCATCCAATAACGATATTAACAAAAAAAAAAAACCACCAAGAGTCCACAAAAGTGTCCAGCGTGGCGTCATCGAAAACACACACACACACACACGCACACAGACAATGGAAACGCCAGTTTCGAAGCGTCCGAAGTATCGAGACTGGTCGGGCCGCGAGTTGGAGAAGGAACGAAAAACAAATATGAGCGAAAAATAAACGAGACGAAAAAAAAAAGAAAGAAGAAATGAAAAAAAAACAAAAAAAAAACAAAAAAAAAAAAAGATCGTGGCAGCTCGATAACATTGGCAAAGGAGGGAGTCTCCGATTCGCAACAATGCAACATCTTTGAATACTCTCTGAATAGAAATATCTCTCTCTCTCTCTCTCTCTCTCTCTCTCTTTTTCTCTTTCTCTCTCTCTCTCTCTCTCGGTGGCCATTAATGGGCAAACTTTTTCCTCGTAGGATCTAGAGGGAGGCAAAACGCCAGAGGGAATGAGGAAATATAAAGAGGGAGAGAGAGAGAGAGAGAGAGAGAGAGAAAAAAAGCTTCGGAGCTTTTAATAAATGATAGGGAAGCCTGAGGGATAGGACACACGCAGCTGTATACAATTTTGTGTGTTTTATATTTATATGCACATTTTCTTTTTTATTCGCGCGCGCGTGTGTGTTTGTATCTGTGCCCGCGCTCGTTTTTCCGGAGCTTCCGATGCACCGGGATGCGCACCCCCGCGTGTCCCTCTTCCGTACAGAACGTGCGAGCGTTACGGTACCGAGCGCATCGACTCTTCTCTCCCTCCAGTACGATTCTCTCCGCCTACCGTTACAATTATTCTTCCTTTTTTTTTCTTCTTTTTTTTTTTTTTTTCTCAATCCTCGCCCGTTCCCCATCGTCGCTTCTCGCACACGCATTGTCTCTCGGCACCCCGAGTCTTGCCCCGTACCCCGACCGGCTTACCCGCGGCGAAAATGCGTCCGAGAGCAATCGCGAGAAAAAAAAAAAAGAAAAAAAAACGAAAAAGAAAACAAAAAATATACGTCCTCGGCGTCGGGAACTTTAACGAGGCTGTGATTGGAAGAAAAGAGAGACGGAGGGAGATGTGTATATATATATATATATTGAGACAAAGAGATAACGTTTCTGGAGCGTTACAGAAAACACAATGCCGTCATTGAACACTCGTTGTCTTTTACTTTCATGATCAAACGTCGAAAGGCGACGAGAGAGAGAGAGAGAGAAACAGCGCTAAGCTCCGTTATCAACGAAGCTAGCGGACATCGAGAGAGAGAGAGAGAGAGAGAGAGAGAGAGAGAGAGAGAGAGAGAGAGAGAGAGAGAGAGAGAGAGGGGGAGAGAGAGAGAGAGGCGGGTTAGGAAGTCGCTCTGGCGGGCGTGAATGTTTGGCATTTTAATGAGGAAACGAGCATTTACCTTGCAGCTCTTGTCGATGCAGCACGCGTCGGCCTTGCGCTGTTTCCCCTTGCCGCCGAAGCTCCCCCTCCCCCCTGCCCCCTGCCTCGACAAACCTTTAGTCTTGATACGTACGGGTCAGCGACGTAAGCTGAACTGTAATCCGCCGTACGAGCACGCTCTCGATCTACGGTTTGTTTCGTTATGACGAGCGATGAAAATTTCCTCGCCCGTACTAACGCCCGATTTTTGGGCCGATGAAAGATCGCGATCCGTTTCGATTTATTCGAGACTCGTTTCATGCGTGTTTTCAATCAATTTTGCGGAAAAATTGAATCTAAGGGGCGGAAAGGGGGTTGGAGAGTATTGTAATAAAAGGCAAATATTCGGAGTTCTGTTAGAATCGAGACGATTTTTTGTGTTTGTTTGGGTTTGTTTGGATTTCTTGTTTGGGTTCGTTTGTTTTGGTTTGTTTGTTTGGGTTCGTTTGGTTGCGTTTGTTTGTTTAGTTTTGTTTATTTGGGTTCGTTTGTTTGGTTTTGTTTGT
>JAPYZI010004136.1:0-15847 GCA_030523105.1 Ophioninae sp. A BG-2022a
AAAAACCAAAGAAAAAAAAAAAAAAAAAAAAAAAAAAAAAAAAAAAAAAAAAAAAAAAAAAAAAAAAAAAAAAAAAAAAAAAAAAAAAAAAAAACTTCTTTTTTAAACAGGAAATAAAAATGTATATAACACGTCCGTACCACTTTTGTGTATCGTCCGCGCGGAGACGGAGGGTGTCGCTTCTTCGCCGCGAGTACGCGGCGCCCCGATGACGTACCACGATGACGACAATGATAACGATAGGTCGAATGAAACGGAGACCGCCGGAGTTGCGGCATATGGGGAGAGGGGGGAAGGGGGGGGGAAAACTCATCGTATTTCGCGTACGACGTCGGGAGCGATCACTCGGTTAGCGCGCGTAGGTGGGTTACTCGTCGTTGCACACTTCGTTTTTTCCTTTTTTTGTTCTTCCGTCGCATCGCAATATATACACACTCATATATATATATATATATATATATATGTTTGCGTTCGCGCGTGAACGCGCGTGCGTACGTATTTATTAGTCCGTGCACTTTAGTCGCCGCGTTTCGTCGATCGTAATTGTTCAGGATCGGCGCGATAACTGGATGGAGATACGTCCCTGACTCTTCGCGAGGAAAATCCTCGTAGGATACGAGGAAGGACGAACAGGGTTTTGAAAAGAGGATAGAGAGAGGAAGGGGGAGGGGATGAGAAAAAAAAGAAACAGTCGAACGTGGACGACGCGGATCGAAGAGCCGATCGCGACGAGGACGACGATGATGCTGACGTTGATGATGAATGAGGATTACGACGACGAATACGGCAAGGGTTATAGCGTATTTGACGCACTACGCTTCGAGGGTTAGCGCCTTGCAGGTACCACCGACGAGGTTCGGCCTTGGTGACGGAGATGGCGACTTTTTGGAAAGATTCAGGGGTTGTTGGCTGTCGGCAATGTCGACCTGAAGTTCCATCATGTTGTTTGGACAACCGGAGAGTACGATGGTAGCGGCGGTGGTGCTCGAGGTTGGTCTTGGACTGCTCGAGGTTGGATTACTCGTACTGCTGGTGGCAACCGCGGTTAGATATCTGGGTGAGGACGCCGGTGATAAATTGTTGTTACCGACAACGAGGTAATTCGAGGAAGACTGCTGCTGGAGCTGTTGTTGCTGTTGCTGTTGTTGATGCAACTGTTGTTGCCTGGCGCCAGTGGTAGTCGTGATAACCGAGGTTGCCGGCCATCTCGAAACGCCGTAACCGGAAGTCGCGCACTGAAGCAATCCTTGATTATTGGCGGATGGAGATCGAAGGGTCAGGGTCGTCGTGGACGCGCACTGTTCAGCCGGTGACGGTGATGCCGCTGGTGACCTCGGACTTGCTTCACCGCGCATTATGTAATTGTGAATTATGTCGGTACGTTTGAGCTGTTCGGCCGTCATTCTTGGACCTTCCATCAAGCTTTTGGCAAGGGTCGAGTGGGTGCTGCTTAGCAGGCTCGCCGTTTGCGGACAATGACCGGACGGGCTTCTCGATGGCGGCGACGTTAGGTGGAGGTGAAGCTGCGACTGCTGTTGATGCTGTATTTGCTGCTGATGGATCTGTTGCTGCTGCTGCTGCTGCTGCTGCTGTTGTTGTTGTTGCTGCTGCTGCTGCTGCTGTTGTTGTTGTTGCTGATGATGATGATGGAGGTGTTGCTGATGATGATGATGCTGCTGCACGATAACGACGGGCTCGGCTTCCGCGCTGTCCTTTTGCCTCAACGCCCGAAACTTTTTGTGTGGCTTGTAGGCTTCGTCCATCAACGAATTCGTGTCGTACAAGGGTGGCGC
The DNA here is from genome assembly GCA_030523105.1 of Ophioninae sp. A BG-2022a. Taxonomy (NCBI): domain Eukaryota; kingdom Metazoa; phylum Arthropoda; class Insecta; order Hymenoptera; family Ichneumonidae; species Ophioninae sp. A BG-2022a. The sequence goes on from JAPYZI010004136.1 coordinate 1,794, forward strand.
TTGCAGTACCCTCTTTAGTACCGGCATATCCTCGACTTCCTTGTCCTCCGATCTCGGACTCGAGCAAACCGAGGTCGGAGCGCTGCTGGCGCTGCTACTCGCCGGTTTATCAGTTTTCTCGGTGCCGGATTCTATACCGCTGTCGCTAGGCGAATCGAGCTTTCTGAAACGCGGACACTGCGGTGGCTGGGGTGTTTTCGGCATCGACGAACGATGCAGGAGTTCGGAGTCGTCGCCCGAACTCGTGCTACCGGAATTCGCTCGACGTCTGTGAGGACACAAACCACCGGCCAACGTCGCTGCGAGCAGAGGCGCGCTCGAAGCGTGATGACCGTTCGGCGTTGTCGCTGTACCCGGCACAACCGCGTGATGATAATCCGTCAGCGATGCTACTTCGCCGCTGCAATTACTCTCGGTACTTGATACACTACCGAGCGGACTTTTCACGGCTTCGTCCAAGGTACCGTCAGACGCCGAACACCACGAAGCCGCTGGCTCCTCGTCCATAGGCCAATGCTGCTGCTGCTGTTGCTGCTGCTGTTGCTGCTGCTGCTGTTGCTGCTGTTGGGCCTGGAGTTGCTGCTGCTGTTCCGTCATCTTAAAAGCCAATAGCTTCTCCGAGTGCAAAGTATTCAAAGTCCTCAAATCAGGTATTTTCTTCAACAATTCTCTGAGTATGTCCGGATGCTGGGGATGGTTTTGAGCCAGCACTGTTTGAAGCGCGTTTCTCAATTTGTTGTGCATACGCTCGACGAGCTCGGTGTTGCGCAAACCCGGTCTGTCAGCCGCGATAACAACCACCGAACAAAACAATCCCAATTCAGCGTCCGATAGTCTCAACGAATTAACCCGCTCCGCAAAATCAAACATTGAATCCATTAGGAAACGCGCGTTGCTGCTGTTGTGTATCGATTCTCTCTTCAACACTTGACCGTTCAGGCATATCATACTGTTCGTCTGAGCGTCGAACATACACGCTAGCCGCACCAGCAACACCTCGAATACACCAGCCTTCAATAGCGTCACTTGATCGTCCTGAGCCAAAAGACTGAAACCCGGTATTCGCTTAGCGAACTCAACGACTCCCCTTATCGCGGGGGAAAATCTCTTCGAGAAGTCCTGCAGCAGCTCCTGTTGACCCGTCAACGGTTGAGGATTTGGATTCAGCGGACACGCCTGCTCCATCGGAAACAATACAAAATAACCGTTTGGTAAACCCCTTGTTAGATTATATCGCGAGAATCAAACGCGTTGGCTAATAGTTTTTCGATGGTTCAACTATTTTCAACGCGTTTATTGATTCCGACGGACGATATCGACAACCCTGACCAAACTTCCTATTTACACGGATCCGAAAAAAGAATCTCTCTCGCCCCGTTACTACGATCAACGAAGTACGAAGTTGAACAAAATTACGATCCAAATAAACAGACATCGTTTGGTAAAAAAAAAACAACGTTTTTAGAATGATCGTTGAGAAAAATGATGTTTATTGAATCGAACGGAACGAACGTAAAGTTATATAATCGATACGATTGAAAGTGTATCAATTGAGCAATCGAAATTATTATTTAATCATGTTTATTTTTGTTTGTTAATTTAATTTCATTAAATTAATGTAATTAGGTCATTTTTGTTAATGATTGTTCATTTAATTAAATTAAATTGATTTAATTAGGTCATTTTTATTGATTTTTGTTCATTTAATTTAATTTCATTAATTTAATTACTTCATTTTTGTTAGTTCAATCACATGGATAATGAAATAAAGTAACTACCGATCAAAAGTGAAACGTGCGCGGAACAGTCAGAAGCGATTCGTTGGGTACCGGACGTCCTCGAGTGGTAACGCGAGCGTACGACGAGCCCGAGTTTCACGTCGGAGCTTAAAGAGTCTTTCGAAGAGACTTCGGAGTTAAACTTCCTTCTCGCGAATTCTTTCACATACGTATTCGTGCATCAGAGCGCGTATACGAGTACAGAGAAAGAGCGCGTTTTCAACAGACTCGAGCGAGAAGGAAGAGGGGGGGGGGGAGTACGTACATGTGGCTGCGAGGACGTCTGGTTTACGCGCTTCATTTCCGCGTACGTTTTGCAACGTGACGACGCTCGTAGTGGCGCCAAGCGAAAGAGAGAGATAGAACAAAAAAACGAGAGGGAGAGAGAGAAAGAGCGAGGCCGCGACCTTGAAACGACTTTCGGGTGGGTCGGTTACACCGCGCCGTCAATTATTCGCGACGTTACGTAACGAATCGTCGAAGATAACGGATATCGATACTCAAGAACAAAAAAAATAAATAAATAAAAATAAAAGAAAATTAAAATTAAAATTAAAATAAATTAAAATAAATTACAATTAATATTTAAAAAAATTTTAATTAAAATAAATTAAAATTAATATTTAAAAAAATTTTAATTAAAATAAATTAAAATAATTATTTTTTCGACTTTTTCGGCGATTCGACGCAAATTGAAAAGAGGAGAGGGGGGGGGCGGAGGAAAATGCAGAAATACTGACCAGAGTAGGCGGACACGCCGTGTAGTTTGGGGTTTCCCGAGCCCTCGCGAGCACCGGCGCGACCTTGTCCCTCGTGAAATCACACGTGTCCAAATGGGCTCTTACAACGGTCGCGAGTAAACGCTGCTCGTCTTCGAGTTCCGCCGCAACTGCCTTCTCCTGTGAACGACTGTGGGAACTCTGCTGCATCGCTGCGAGAATCCTCGCTTTTTCTCGCTTTGGCACACGGCCGAATCGCACGGCTGTAACAAAAGAAAAAAAAAAAAAACAAAAAAAATGTAATTAATTTTATTGGGTTTTTTCGAATTTTTGGAGCTGATAGGGTTATTGTTATTCGAGAAGAAAAAATACAGGATGGTTCAAGATTGCATCGCTGATACGAGAATATTCTTGTTTCGTGGTTAAGATTATTTAACGGTTTATAGCGAATTTTCGATAAGTTATCTCGGATTACGAAGACGAAAGGTTGATAAAAATTTGACTATTTTTTTTTATACATTCGAAGCCTCGAAAATTGGAAAAACATTTTTATTTTTTATTTTACGACTCGTATTTACGGATTAATTTTGTTTGAAATTTGACAATGAAGATGAGAAATTGTAAACAAAAATGTATAATTCGATTAATGAAAAATAAAAATGGCTATTTTTTTGGGAAATATCGTAAACCACGTGATTGCCGTTTTTTTTTTTTCACTTTTTCCAAACTTTTGTTTGTAAAAATTAATATTATAATATATAAAAATTAATATTATAATAATAAAATATATTAATATTATTAATATATTATTCAATGATTTATTTGACAATTATTATAAATATTCAGTTGTTGTTTTTTTTTAACATTTTTGTTTGGGTTTGTTTGGGTTTTGCAGCTTCAATTGAGGATACGACGGTTCGAAAGCTCGGGAGAAGCGAAGACAGATGCGCGTCGCGAAACGCGTTCGTGAGAAAGACGCGCAAAACGAGCGCTCGTGCGGGCGTGGGTATGAGAGAAAACGCCGATGATCGTCTATCGCGTGTTGCGGTGTCAGGCGACGACTTTGCGCGCGCGCCCGGACCCGCGAGGTTGCTAATTCGTAATGTACGCGGTCGCGTACGTGCGACGATAAACGAGGTTTCCGTGACCGAGGCAAGGTCGACCACCCACCGATAAACCCGAGAAAATCGTTCCTTCTCGAGCGAACGTTCGTTTCTATCGTGTCCGGCGTTTTATTTTTTCTGTTTCTCTTCCGAAATTGCCTCTTTTTTTTTTATTTTCTCCTTCAGACAACGTTTCGTAAACTGTAAAGCTTCTCGTGGCATTTTTCGTCGCTGATAAAGCAGATTACATTTTTAACGAGAAAACTACGATCGAAAAACATTTTTTTTTTTATTATAAAAAAAATTCGATTGCAAAAAGTTTTTTTTTAATTGAAGAAAAATTCGATAAAAAAAAAATCATTTGTTTTCATCACCAGAAAAATTCCATTAAAAAATATATTTTTAATATCCGAGAAAATTGATACGTCTCAAAAAACGTTTTCTTAATATTTAAAATATTCATTTAATTTGTTTAAATTTCATGGCGATTCGGAACCAACTCGGTTTGTTTAAACTTTGATTTATTTGTTTTATTATATTTTATTTGATAAATATAATTAATTTAATTTTTGTCGCTCGAAAATTATTATTAGTAAAATGAAAGAATAAACGTCTAGTATCATTTGGAGGTACAGGTCAGGGAATGGAAAAGAGGCGGAGGGGGGATCGGAGCAATCGTAGGGAGAAAGCGAGCGCTAGAGTTCCTTGTGACTTTCTCGCGTGTTGCGCTGGTCTCGCGATGAAAGTGTATACGCGCGACGAATCCCTCGGGCTCTTGTTTTATGTATACCGCGAGTAGAAAGTCCTCGCTCTTATTTTCTTTTTTTTTATCCCCCGTGTATCTTTCGCTCTTTTCCGAGGTTCGAAGAGGCTCGATATATCGCACATTGTTCGATGAAGAAAATTAGGAGTCTCGTGATACGACGAGAATGAACGTCAACGTTGTATTTCGGATGATGGGAGAACGCGAGAAACCTACGTGCATTGTGATAGTGTACATCTCCGTTAAGAATCCCCTTGAGGATCGGTAGTTCCTCTCCCATGACGACAAAGTTGCCGCAATCAACGTTGTAACGATTGCGGTCGTTGTAACCTCCCCTTTTCAAAAATATTTCAATTTTACGTGGCATATAATAGCCCGTGCACTCCACTTTGACGATTTGGAAATTTCGCGGACACGGGACATGTACGCGTGTACCGCCGATTGTGATTAAGATTGCGATTGTCGCAACGGCACGTTTGTATGTTTTATTATTATATATATATATATATATATATATTTCTTTTTTTTATTTAACACGCAGAATCGCACGATTCGTTTTATTTCTCTTATTTTTTTTTCAAACAAAGGCGTTTCGTTTCAATCGATGTACGTCGATTGCACATTAGCACACAAGTCACTGAGAAACGTGTTTGAAACGCGCGGGCTATATGGCACAAGAATCGTATACTCCCGGCGTTGTCACGTTTTTTTTTTTAATTTTCTTTTTTTTTAAATGATTCAATAAATATTTATTCGATCGTGTATAAACGATCAAGCGCGTGGTAGTCGATGCTCTTCTCTCTCCCGCGATAATCGTTCGTTTCGTCGTCGCGTACTCTCGTAGTTAATCGTGTACGAGCGCGGGTTCAAGAACCGTGGGAGCGACGTAACAGAAAACGCGTGCAAGCGCGAGACAGCATCACCGCCGACTGAGTGACGTTCGCCGAGTCGCGTTCAACAGCCCCCCCCCCCCCTCCCGGCCGACCGACCCCTTCCCCCACTTTTTCAACCGTCAACGGCGGTAGCCCCCTCCCCCACTCTGGTTCGCGCGCGCTTACAGTCGCGGGGAGATTGTGGCCTTTGCCGAGCCTTTGGCCTTGAACTTGGTTACAGCGACAGCCGCGCGAGGCGTACACCGACGACCTATATCACTGTGTATAGCGAAACGTTGCTGTACTCGGCTGTTAAGAGTGTAGCGTGCGTGTGTTGCGCGAAGCGGCCTGTGCGCATACGTCGTGCCGGCTGAAATAATAGGTACGACGGTGTGGCTTGACTCAGAGCACGGTAGAGTATCTATTCATTTTTTTTTCTTTTTCTCGTTGCTCGTTATATGCGGAGCAACGAAGCAACGAACGGGGAGGCGAGGCCCGCAACCTCTCGCTCTCGTTGTACTTTCGTGTGCGCAGATGCTGAATCGAATCCTACTCTTTGCCTAGAGAGGTTACCTATCCCCCCTTTCCCCGGCGACCTTCAACGATTCCCGGTATTCCCGAGCGAACGTACGCTTCGCCTCGTTTACGAGAAATACAGTTTGATGCATTATTTCAATTTTGTTGTTTCTTACGAAATATTTGTTTCGAACGATCGTAGTATTGATTTTCTTTACAGAGGATCTTTAAGCCTCAGCATATTTGCCTGTAACGTTCGCGTAAAATCACGTTATATCAGTGTCCTCGTCGAGAATCTATGAGTTATTACATATTAGTTATATAACGTATTTATTCTTGTACATCTATTTTAGTCCAATTCTTTTAAATTCGATAATTCCATGTAAAGATTCTCGCGAGACAGGAGGAACGAGAAACAACCGCATAATCCAAAAATCCACGCGGAGACCTTGCCCCCTCGGCGGTCGGCCGTCGAGTGAACGCGATGCCGCCCGCGGATCGAGTGAGCCCGATCGCGCCAGCGGCACCGGCAGCGCATGCGTGTCGCGTTCCCGCGAAGTGGGAGATCTGCACGGCGCAGTGGGGATACCCCGTAGTGGTGGTCGATCGTCGGGCGCTAAGAGGGGTGAACCGCGCAGTGGGAGAAGTCGTGCTACTCGACGGAAGTTCGCGAGGTCTCCGCGAGGTGGATAAGCGCCACGCGACGGGACTTTACGCGTTGCGAAACGGTGGTAGAGCACATACGGAATGGACGGAAGAAATCGAGCAGAGAGCGCGAAGTGGTGGGAATCGTCGAATGCCGAAGCAACGCGGAGGGGGTTGGAGACACGGAGAAACGAAGGCAGAGAGTGTTTTGCGTGGAGGGGATACTTGGCTGGTACTACTATACCGTGGGACGTCTGTATAGCGGGCGATGTATAGCGGTACTCTTTCCACTGCGGGCGGGCTCGGGGCTCCTCGCGATCAACGGCCGCGACTATTGACCCCGCGCGCACGCTTTTACCAACACGCTCTCCGACACGCGATACGCTCAACTTGTCAAACAAACAAAACTACGCGACACCAACGTTTTCAAACCTAACGTTGCATAACGATACATATTAAAAGACAAAGAAAAAAATAAAGAAAAAATAACAAAAAAAAAAAAAAACAAAAGATCGTCGAACAAAAATCTTTACAAAGTAACCTACAAAAATAAAAAAAAAAACAACTAAAAAATGACGAGACCACGAGAACACATTTTTCCTCACTGTCGATTATTCCGGAACTTTCCTTCTTTCTTTCTCCCATCTGACCTAGATAACGGAATCGAATCATCGCTCGCGCCTCGTAAGGGGCGAACGTACGTGTATCTGCGCGCCCGTTCTTTTTTTTTTTCCTCTTCGATCAAACGACCTATTTATAAATTTCGACGATTGCGTCTCTTCGGAAGGACGAGAGGGCTTCGGGTCGGAGAATCGTTCGCGCACGGTGGAGACTGAATGGATTGAAAATGGAGCGCGGTCGAGCGGGGTCAACGACCCCGCGGGCTATTCGCGCGCCAACGTGCAGACTCTCCGCGAGAGGTGAGATCTCTCGACGTAGCGCGGACGAGGGAGGGAGTGGCGATCGGTCGCGCGGGTGGGCGGGTGGGGGGGGGGGAAGTGTTTTCGATTTGTTTTCCTCTTCTCGCGTAATACACAACAGACGCGCTCGCTCTCGTTCTGGCAATTTCTAATTTCTCACGAGTGCCGTTTTGTACGATCCCGCGTATACGGCGGGGGTGGGGAGTGGGGGGGGGGGACACCACGAGGAATTATATCGCCGTTTACTTTCACGCGGCTCGAATCGTCCACTTTCGCCGCGCTCGGGAGCGTTGCGCGCGTTGCGACAGTAATTGTACCGTCAGGGTGTGTATACGAGACTGGGACACACGGCTCTCGGGAGAGACGGGAGGGGCGAGGGGGAGGGGGGGTAACGAACGAAATTGCGTAAATGGTCAATGCCCCGGCAACCCGAATTTCTAAAACTTCACGAATCGAAAGCCTATCCCGTTTGCGAAATCGGGTCGTACACGATTTTTTCGTTACTTTTTTAAATTCTTTCTTCTCGTATTTTTTTTTTTCTTGTCTCGGTATTTTTTTTTTCTTGTCTCGATCGCGTTTTTTTTTGTCGTCGAGAATCGACGAGAACGAACGGGTCGAATTATTCATTTTTGGAGATACGCTGGGCGAAGGATAATTTATTATTCTATCGGGTCACGAATTTACGGACAGGTAAAAATCACGCTTTTCGAGAATAACAAAAAAAGAAAATATTGGCAAAAAATAATAATCGGAATTATCTTGGATAACGATTTAACGATACAACTTTTACGATACTTAAAGTTGCTTCAAGGAACGATAGAGAGGATGAAGGATTTTGCGAAAGTTCGGATTGATCGAACGACAATTTTATCGATCTCATTGTTCTCACTGAAAAGTTATTTCCCAATTTCACCCTTCCGAAAATTGAGCAGATTTGATTCAAGCTTTAATTTATTAAATATATATCAGTTGAATAAGAACGTCGTATCATCGATGCGAGGGAACCTGATTTTTGATTAATGAAACCTTCAACGTTTCGCGAGATCAGCAAAAAAAAAGGAAAAAAAAAAAAAAGAAGAAAACTGAATTCGTACTCACCATCACGACTCATGCCGACGGCGATGCACTTTTTGAGCCTGCAGTACTGGCAGCGATTCCTATTGATGCGTAGAATGCTGCACTGTTGATTCTTGGTGCATGGACGATACTGGATCTTTTGTTGTATGCTCCGACGAAAGAAGCCCTGCGAATCACCAGCGAATCCCTCGTCAGTTTGACCGTCGCTGTCCGACGAAGACCCGGAGGAACAAGCGTTCCCCGTGCTCGGGCTAGCGATATCGCACTCGCACAGGCACCCCATTAATTATCGAAAAGTATAAACAACCGCGAAGAGAGACAACGAAATCAAATCAATGACGATCGATCGAGGAACCGAAAGACCAAACAAAAAAAAAACCAAAAAAAAAATAGTAGAATCTGGTTCAGTTCTCGAGACGATTTCAATCGTTAAAGCGGAGCACATCGACCACTCGATTTACGGATGATCGTCACAACACTACTGTTGAAACACTCCGCACACGATTCCTTCGATACCTAAATTCCGTTTTTACACCTCACCATTTTCCAATCCCAAAAATCACACGCGCAACGTCCGCCGAAAAAAAAAAGAAAAAAAAGAAGAAAGAACAACAAGATTCCTTCTGATTTTCTCTTACGATTTACATATACATATATGTATGTATATATATATATATATATATCTATTTTTTTTTTCTCTCTCTCTCTCTCTCTGTCTTTCTTTCTTTCTTGTTATTTCGCGACGTTGTTTTCGTCGACTTTGTATACGTGTCTCGCGGGCGCCCGCTTATGAGCAACCGTTTGTATCGAAGCTCGGCTGACGACTGGCTCACTCTAGCCCACCGGAGAGTACGAGGATCGGCGAGGAGGAGAACGCGGGGTAAACCAAGAGCCACATTGCCCGTGCGGGCTGAGAACCACTCGCTTCTGACTCGGGGTGGGGGGGCCCCCGCTGACCCAATTCCCGGACATTCACCCGCAGTTCACCGCGCGAAAGTGAGAGTCTCTGCGCCGCGCCGCGGACCGATGGGGTACTCTCGTCTCCCCCGATCTTCCGTCTCTCTCTCTCTCTCTCTTTCTTTCTCTATCTCTCGTTTCTCTTTCTCTCTCTTGCCTTTTCACACTGCTATTCATCTCCCGGTGAACGTGTACGTGTAGGCGATGGTATATGTAAAGTTCGGGATCGCGAAGCGCGCGCGTAAAATCCCCCCCCCTCTGCCACCGATGGGGAGCACCATAAGCGTTCCACCGCTCTACTAACGGGTTCCTCTCCCCCACCGTTTCAACGAGGGAACGTTGAAAAGGTAGAGGGGGCGAGCAAATATTGAAAAGGGTGGGAGAAGCTACTTTTCGTACCTGGCCGTTCGTTTTTTTTCGCCTCTAGTGTGCAACGATCTTGATTAAACGCCCTTTTGTTAAAGATGAAGAAAAAGGAGGGATACGACGATTCATCGAGGAACGACCTATGATCCAAGGTGACTCGACAACACCGAGGACTCGATAATAATGATAAACGTAACGTTCGACGGATGGAATAACGATCCGGGAATCATAATTGAACGAGGAATTCACCGAGGACCAAAATAAACGACGAATCGAACGGATCGTTGGGGGAGGGGAGTTTTTACGGGGGTGAAACGGAGTTGGATGGATCATTGTTTCAGCGGAAGGTACAGTGAATGATCCTTGGTGCGGAGAAAACGAAGTTGGCGTGGGAAATGATTTTTTATTTATTTATTTTTTTATTTTTTTTTTTCCAGCGTGGGGAATTGGCTTTTCGAGGGGAGATTTTGAATTTCTGGGGATATTGGAGTTGTTGGAAAAATTGTAGAATTGAATAGGGGAGGTTCTTCGAATTCCAAACCGAAAGATTTGGAATTCGGAGGCGAAGGCCCGTCGAATTTGCCAATGGAAATGAATACTACATTTTTTTTTTTATAACGTTTTGTTCTGTTCTTTTTTTTTTGTTTTTTTAATTGTCCTTGAAAATAGTAAAGTGCTTTTTCTCAATTTATTTATCCGAATTAACAATAATTGCGTAAAATCCGTGAAAATACTTTTTTCTTATTCACTCGATTTCTTTTTTCCAATCCTTATCAGTATTGGGTTTGTCTCTACCAAGGATTTCAAAATTTCCTTCATAATTATATATTTCATTAAAAAATCGTTTATTTTCTAGAAAAACGAAAATTTTTTTTAAAATTCTGTAGCAACGAAAAATCCTTATTTTTTTTTTTTTCGTAAAAATCAAATATCGAAGTGAACAAATTGTTAATAAATAATGTTCCATCACGAAGCCGTCAGGACGAACGTTCCACGAAGATCCGATTGCTATAAAGAAAAAAAGAAATGAAGAAGGAAAAAAAAAAGTGAACGAAATGATCCTTTCGCGCTCAAGGGCGTAGAATCCTCGATCTTTCGAGATCGGACAGCAGAACGATTTTCCGAGTCGGGGGTACCTGCGGCGGGTATAAATATACCCGCGTATCGTGCCACGGCGAGACCATAATAGTACAGTTGCATCGTATAATGCAGTGTCGGCCGGGAATAGTCCGCGGAGTTGCGGGGTGGGAAGGAAGGCAGGGGGCGGGAGGTGGCAAGGGGCGGGGGGGGGGGGTGAATGCAATATGTGCACGAGAACGAGTGAGGACCCTGGGAAGGGAAGTCCCTGGTCGGCTATCGGTCAACGACCTCCCACGGTTCTATAGAACCCGCCGGGGAGCTCCGACCGAGAGAAAGAGATGGAGAGAGCGAGAGAGAGAGAAATGGAAGGGTTACGTAACTATACACACGCGTACGTTAGTAGAAACGGATTTCGGGGAGCCCTATCAACCCCCTCTTTTCAGGCCTCTTCTTCAACCCTCTCTTTACCCCTAACCTCGAAAGGCAGCTTGCGCAAGCGCGGAAAATTGTACGGTCTTTTCCGACGGACGAATCTACGAGATCAAGTTTTTCAAAGGAATTGAAGGTAAATATTCGGAAGTGTAAATCGTGTCAGAATCGAGCCGATTTTTTGTGCCTGTTTGGGTTTATTTGGGTTTGTTGTTTGGTTTCGTTTGGGTTCGTTGTTTGGTTTTGTTATTGCGTTTTGTTTGGGTTTGCTGTTTGGTTTTATTTTGGTTTCGGTTGGGTTTCTTGTTTGGTTTTGTTTGGGTTTGTTTGGGTTTTGCTGTTCGGTTTTATTTTGCTTTAGTTTGGGTTTCTTGTTTGGTTTTGTTTGGGTTTGTTGTTTGGTTTTATTTTGGTTCGTTGTTTGGGTTTGTTTCTGTGTTGTTTGTGGCCGTTTGTTTGGGTTTGTTTGGGTTGGTTCGTTTGTTTTCCGACTTTTTGGAAAGTGTTGCACCATCGAATATTTAACGAATCGATAAAACCTCGGAGAATCATCGGAGAATGACTATGACACCTAGCTATGTAGTTCGAGCCGAACGCGTGGATGCGAAACCGTCCGTGAGCGCGAATGACTCGTCGCGTGACGTCAGAGCGAGAGCTCGACCTCGCCTACCTCAACTTGGTGCAGCGAAGCAACGGGCTCTCGTACCACGATGCAACGGGAGAGACGGGAGTGCAACGGGGCGAACGAACGAGCGAGAACGAAGTACCGTTGCACCGGTCCTCACTCTCGTACCGATACGTGTATGTGGGTATTTATATTTGACGACGAGAGAGAGAGAGACAGAGATATAAATTATGGGGAATTGAGAAATAGGGGATTTTTAGTAACCCTAGAGAATTCACAAAGATTTTGCTGCAACGAAAAAAGAATCACTCGTCGAGTACGACAATCATCGGGCAAGAATATCAACACCGGAAACTTCGGAATTATCGAGAAGTGGAACTGGCTTATAATTGGAAAATACTAGCCCTAGGGAATTGAGAACTGATTGGAAATAGAGTGGAATAATAATGTACTTTGAATAATCCAATATTGATTGAGCTTTTTAATATCTACTTGGATTATTTAAAATTCCACTTCGATTAGTATATAGATCGATAAAAAATAGGTGAAATTCTTGAAAATTGTAAAAACAGATTTGGATGTTTTTGTTTTTAATTGTACAGAAAAAAATGATGGATTTCAAACGCAATGGTAGCATCTTCGTTTTTCATTTTATACATTTTCCCAACCTTTTTCGGCTACGAAAAAAAAAAAACAATTCAACGTTTATATTTCATAATTTCGATTCAACGATTTTCAACAAAAATAAAAATAAATAAAAAAAAAACATTATTTTCGATAATTTCGGAAATAAGAAACCGAAGTGAACAATTTTGTTCAGTGCCAACTATCCAACCCCATAAAAATACAAAGAAAATTCGAAACTGTACTCAAGTGAACTGAATATCAAGAGATTTACTCAAAATACTGAAAATCGAAGAAAGTAAGAATTCCGCTCGGATCACTTGGGAGCAAACCAGCAAAAAATCATTAAAGTCCTTATAAAAATACCTTCAAAAAAAAAAAAAAAAAAAAAAAAAAAAAAACCAAAAAAAAAAAAACAAAAAAAAAAAAAAAAAAAAAAAAAAAAAAAAAAAAAAAAAAAACACCAACGCAAACCAAAACTCAAAATTCAAAATCTGCCAAAATCATAAAGAAAATCCACCAAAATCCAACAAATCCAAACCGTCAAAAAAAAAATATCAAAATAAAATCAAACAAAAAGAAAAAAAAAAACAGATTCCCATACTCTCGAGCGGAAGAGAAAAAAAAGAAGAAAAAAAAAAAAAACCCCTGTGCACTCCGAATTCATGAAAATTCCCGGAGAAAAATAAAAACCGTTCGAACCGTTTGAAATCGTATTAGGGGGATACGTTCGATGAGAAGGGAAGCTTCTCCTCTCGATATCAGCCAGCCTCGTTCACTTCTCGTATCCCGGGAAACATTTGAACAATCGAATCCTCGAATTGGGTCGGACGAGTTATATTCGTATTCTCGTGAATACGAATCCAACTGATCGTACACACGTGGTGGCATATTGCGTTAACGTACGAACCAAGAATCGTGTCCCCGTACAACAATGAACACCGAGGAGTGACCACGGAGCCTAGGGAATAACTTTTTCGTCCTTTTGTTCGTTCTCGGTTTCTGACAATCCTCCTTGCCACCCCTCCAAGGTTTTAGCGAAGCAACCCTCCAACGGTGGCACCCACGTCCACCCACAAACGCGCGCACAGACACACGCACGAGTATTTTCGATGTACGGATTCGTAAACGCGCGAACGGGAGCAGTGACCCCGGCCGAACATCCCCCGAAAGTTCTAGGGGCAAAAGAGGGAGGGACTGGCGATTGGGGGGGGGGGGGGGGGGCGTAGAAACGGGGCGCGAGCAGTGCATCGATCTCTCCCATAGCGCATTCCCCAAGCGGGTCAGGGGGCGACCACCTTATTCGCGCCTTACCCTCGTGCAAAACCTTCAATTTCCATCCCAGCGTGAACTGAACCCCACAGAGACCAAAACTTTCATGAGAAATCGTTATTTTCAATCCCCGGTTCACGGGCAAAAAAAAACGCGGCTAAAAAAGTTGATAAAAAAAAATGAAAAAAAAAAAAAAAAAAAAAAAAAAAAATAAAACACAAAAAAAAAAAAAAAAAAAAAAAAAAAAAAAAAAAAAAAAAAAAAAAAAAAAAAAAAAAAAAAAAAAAAAAAAAAAAAAAAAGAAATAT
>JAPYZI010004137.1:0-14725 GCA_030523105.1 Ophioninae sp. A BG-2022a
AAAAAAAAAAAAAAAAAAAAAAAAAAAAAAAAAAAAAAAAAAAAAAAAAAAAAAAAAAAAAAAAAAAAAAAAAAAAAAAAAAAAAAAAACGAAAAATCGATAACCGACGATATCGGTTGTAATCACGATCGACTAGAAACGTTACTTTTTTTTTCCTTTTCAACGTTGCATTCAAATCGTCGTCGTTAACGATACGAATGTGGTAATGAAAAACGTTCGAGTGAATGTTGCAGCCACGGAACTCTGGAGTGTCAGCCATGCAGAAAATTGCTGAGCTCAGAGTTAAATGGTTATGGTTATTTCATGCGTGGTCAAGTCTCGAAGGCATTTTTGTCTGCGCATGTATATGCGTAATTGGTTAAAACGATCGTTGTGGATTTTTATAACGCAGTGGTATATTCGAGTGCCACGTACATTTAAAAAAACGTATCGTTCCTTATAGAAAAAGTCATTTTGTCTTCGCAGTTTTCATTGCACTCTCGATAACAATGAATTTTGGTAAAAATTTTTTTAATTGTGTATTTGTTTGGGTTGTACGTTGTACGTTTCAAAAGTAGTCGAAAACAATCAAATTTTCATGCAAAGTAAAAAAATGTCACATTTTTTTAGTTATTACTTTGGGAAATCAATTATTTAAATAGGATAAGAGTATAAAACGAGGTGAAAGATTGAAAAATATTAACAATTCGTAAAAATTACTTTTTGGCTTGACTCGCCTCGGATGGTTTTTTTTTTTTCACTCCAAATTACCGTTATAAGGATAAATGCCACTTTTTCAGTATTTTTGGAACTCAACGAGATTTTTTTTTTGTTTCTTCAAGAAATAAAGTGATTTTTCAAATTTCGCGGGCTGCGCGCGATTTTCCTTTTTGGTATTTTTAGTTGATATATTCGTTTTGTTATATTTGTGTTTTGTTTCATTTCTTGTTATTCGTTTTGTTGTATTTTCGTTTTGTTTTATTTCTTGTTATTCGTTTTTTTGTATTTTCGTTTTGTTTTATTTCTTGTTATTCGTTTTGTTATATTTTTCTTTTGTTATATTTTGTTCTGATCTTCCTTTTTCTTATATTCGTACACGTGCCTTCAACATATGTTGACACTATCAGCCATTTTCCATATTTACTTTGTTTTTCATGAACAATCTGGTTTTTTTCACATTTTGGAAAAAAAAAAACCAAAACAGTGCCTTATATTAATTATATATTAAATGAAAATTCGGCATGTATGTTGAGGTTACGTATGACCTCACGATTGAATAAATAACGTATTTAATTATTAAAAAAAAAAAAAATTTTTCTTACAAAGTGTGCGTTATTGGTTCGATGTCATCGCAGTAATTTCTTTTCGTGTTCCAAGCGGATTCCCCCGTAATACACAATTTGTCAAGTGAGCGCGTATTTTCGTACGCGACGGGAAGAAACTTTGACAGTACTTTATATGCTGGAAGCATAACTCTCGTCCCGACGTGAAGGAACTTTATTGCGGTGCGATAGAGAAAACAAACTCGAAGTTCTTAATTTTTTTCTTTCCCGGATGTTTCACTCGCTCCAACGAAAGGGAAATAAATCACGGCGTTAAAACTTTTGCGGAATACGAATCGCGTACGGTTTCTTTGCTTTGATGATTTTTATTCCGAATCACATTATTTATTAATATATTTATTATTTAGACACAAACAAAAACATAATCGAGTTTAAATTTGATCGCTGATCGCCATTTTGGAAGAAAATGATAAATTCTTGTTAAATAGCTTTAAACTTTTCGACTGTTTTTCTGGCACTCGCGTGTCACGTGATTATGTTAGTTATGCTCATAAACAGCACCGTCGAAAAGCAAAAGATTTTTGTACCAATTTTTTTTGTTGTTTTTTTTAATTGTCTTTAATTTTTTTGTTGTTTTATTTTTTCGTAATTTATTTTAATTTTTCTAATTTTTTTGTTGTTTTTTTTTTTTTCGTGCGTTCTGATACAATTCAGGATTTGTAAAAGAAAAGGGAGATAACTATAGTATAAACTTTTCGATTGCCAATGCGATTTGTCGTCGAATTGATTAATTACAATTTCGAAATTGTCTTGACGTTTTCTGTCACTTATAAGTTGGAGAAATCTTGGACAGTCTGATTTTATTACGGAAGTACAATTGCCAAGCGTTGATAGAGGTGATTAATGTTTCATGCGAAATTTATCGATTTTCTTAAGGGAGACTCTGGACTCGTTGGACATCGAGGAAACCGTAGGAAAATCGTCAATTATCTTAAGAACCTATGTGATTCCAATGGAGTCACGATATCAAGAAAATTCAAAGGTACCTCCGTACGAAACGATCGATCGTCAAGAATATTACATACTCGAATGCCGGGCTTTTACCTAGATGTATACCGCGATAATTCACGTTCTAAGTACGTACAATCTGAATGCACCGAATCGTCGAGTCAACGATGAAAATAGGAAAAAAAGAAAAAAAAAAAGAAAAAAAATTCAGCGCTCACTCGTCACGAATTCAGTTCGTCGATTTATCCAGTAACAAGGAGAATCGAATTTTGTCCCCTCAGAAATAATGTTTTCTTCGAACACGAAGGTACTTGCGATACTTAACGTTTTCCTCATACTCACCGAAGGATCTTCCTGGGATGAAACGAGTGCGCGTTTCGTAAAAAATTATTACGACGATCGTTATATACGACAAGTCGTTGTGTTTGGGTGCTCGGATCCTTACGGTTAGTTTTTTATAATAAAAATGATTTTTTTTTTTAATTATCTCCTGTTAATGTGGCTCACGTGAAAAAAAAAACACACACAATTTTTTTTAACGTAATTTTGCATTTTTAATGATCTGTTATTAATATATGGCTGACGTGAAAAAAAAACACACATCATTTTTTAACGTAATTTTGTATTTTTAATTATCTGCTTTTAATGGATGGCTCTCGTGAAAAAAAAACACAATTTTTTTAACGTTATTTTGCATTTTTAATTATTTGTTGTTAATATGGCTCACATGAAAAAAAAACACACAATTTTTTTAACGTAATTTTGCATTTTTAATACGCATCAATTGCGTTTGAAAACCTTGGATCGTTGCATTTACGAAATTCTGCAAGTTTTTTGGTACATTTATTTAATTAATATAATTTTTTTTAATAAAAATAGGATATTAGTATCGGAATAATTTTTTTTATTTTCGAGAAATTCTATATTGCTGATAATAAACGAGAATTTTTGAATCGCTACTCATATTTAGTGAAAAGTACATGTACATCTTTATTCGATGTATTTTTTTTATTATTAATATTTTTATTTACATATTTTTCGTCTATTATTATAAAAATATTGCGATGAAATTTCATTGTTTTATATTGATGTTACTATTTAAATAACTATATCTTTAAATTAATTACTGTATATTATTTATATTATATATTTTTTAAATTTAATTTATTATACATTCGAATGATATATAACATCGCGTTTTATATAATATATTATAATATTGTTACAATATAAATGTAGCAATTTACTTGTATTTTTCAGAGTAGCAATTCACTTCAATTTTTCCAAAATTGTTAACGTCGATTCCAGTTTAAAAAAAAAAACAACAAAAAATCCTTAATTCAGTGTTTTATTCCTCATTCGTTAAAAGAATATTTTTTCCTATCAATTCTTCAAGCTGATATAAAAAAAAAAGTTAATAATTTTGTCGAAAAATAATTGAAAGACCAATACAAAATGAATAATTTATTTGAATAAATGTATATTATTTTCAGCGTATTTCACGAGCGTAAAATAATTACTATAATTTCAGATTACTGGAGATTCGCTCGCGAGTCGATGAAACTTGAAACAAGAATCAATTTTGCCAAAATAAGTCGCGACCTTCAAATGACAAGAATTTTAAATGTGAATTATTACAAAATCGGTGTTGTACTGAATTATGATTGTCCGCGTCGTGAGATCATTCTCGAAGAATTTACGAAGCAACGTTTGATATTCAACGAGTCTTATCACTGGCTTTTATTGTCGTCAAAAGTGAGAATTCCAACTGAAATTCTCAGTCGATTGCCATTGACTGTCGAAACGGAATTTACGATTGCTGAACGATATTTAAATGATTCTTACGTGCTTTACGACGTTTATAATCCGAGTTATCGACACAACGGTCGTCTCAATGTGACCTTTAAGGGCAGCTGGTCATCGCAGGACGGTTTGAAGGACGAATTGACTCAGTTCAAATACATCCGGCGTGGAAATTTTCACGGCCTTCCTCTCAATTTTTCTATTGCGGTTGAAATATTTACTTGCTCATTTTTTTTCTTCAATTTATCAGTTCATTATTATAATTAATAAACCTCGATATTTTTCGTTCGTTTTTTTTTCAATAATTTTTTATTTCTTCCCAATGAAAAAAAAGTAACATTTGTATTTTTATAATTAGATATTTTTTATTTAATTTAATTTATATTTATTAATTTTTTATATAACAATAACAAAAGTAAGAACAAAAATTATAACAACAATAATAATGATATTAATAATAGTAATAATGATCGAACAGATTAAGAAATTACAAAAAACAATTGTCTTTTTTTGGTTTCAACATTTTTGAAGAATATCGTAATAACTGTGTTTGTCGTTAATATTATTTATTGATTGCAGATTATGAATCCAGCTTTACCGGATTGGGAAACATATTTGAGGACACCTGTAAATCGTCATTTAGACACGATGTCACGTTATCACTACGCTTTGGCTTTGCAACTGAGAGACATCTACAATTTTACGTAATGATGCTAATTAATTTTTAAAAAAACATTTTCAATTAGTTTTTCAATTAGTAATTTGCGACGAATAATGGGTTTCTTCAATTTTTTCGTTGGTTGAAAAGTATGAATTTGAAACGAGCCGCGACATGGGGTTATCTCGTGAATGGCACGTTTACTGGAATTTTGGGTGACATGCTGAATGGAACGGTTGATATCAGCGTGTCACCCTTTCGATTCAAATCCGAAAGAATGGACGTCTGTGAATTTACGGTGGAAACTTACGTAGTTAGGTAATTAAAAAAGATAAAAAAATATTTACAAGTTAAAAATAATTTTTTTTTTTCAATTATTATTATTCAATTTTTTTTCAAATCGATATTTTAATAATGTGAGAATTATTTATCTATTTGCGAAAGCCTATGATCTCGATCTTTCTTTCAACTGTTCATTGAATTTTTTTTTTTTTTTTTTTTTTAGAGTGAGCTTTATTTTTCGACATCCCAAAAAAAGCAGCCTACGAAATCCGTTTTTGAAGCCATTCGTTTCCGAGGTCTGGTACGTCGTCGTCGCGGTTGGAGCTATATTTTACGTAATTTTGTCATTGATGACAATAGTGGAAAAAAAATTTGTCGATAATGAAGGACATGAAATCGAGAGCTCAGGGTTGTATGTCGTTGCAGCGATATCGCAGCAAGGTCATTTTCACGAGATTTTTTTAATACTCGAAAAAAGTTTTACATCCGAAAAGAAAAATTTTATTTTTGCTAAAAAATAATTTTTTTTTATTTTAAAGTTTTATAAAACTAAACATTTAGATAAAAACAATTTATTTTGTGTCACTGCATAATTTTATTACCCTTATTTCATAAATAAACAATTTCCATTTCGTTTAGTTTATGTATAATTTAATTTTTTTTCCATTAATCGATTTATTTTCAGGCACCCCCAATGTTCCACAAATAATCTCCGGTCGCATAGGTTTCATCTTTCTTTTTCTTTTGGGAGTTCTGCTATTTCAGTTTTACTCAGCCTCCATCGTTGGCTCGCTCCTCGCTGAACCACCTCGATACATCACGACGACGAAAGACCTTAAAGATAGCAACATTGACACTTGGTTCGAGGATATCGGTTATTTTTATGACCTTTTCCGCGTGAGTTGAGAATTTTATTTATCCAACTTCCTGTCAAAGATATTTTTTCTGACTATAATTATTTTTCGAAATCAACCGTTTTCGAAATAAATACTTTCATTTCGAGGAATATTAAATGGGGGATGACGACACAACCATTATTGTTTTTTTAAATCAACCAGTTTTTTGAATTAATTAAAAAAAAAAGGGGTGGCTTATCACTCCAGATTATTATAATAAATAAAAAAATAAAGGTACCATTCTAGGGTTGATACTTTGGTTTTTTTAGCTTTCATAAAAAATTAATTTTATTTTAATTTTATTATTTTTAAATTTTATTTATGAAAAATTTTATTGTGATTTTATTTTGATTTCATTTAGGATCGATACTTTGGTTTTTTTAGCTTTCATAAAAAATTAATTTTATTTTAATTTTATTATTTTTAAATTTTATTTATGAAAAATTTTATTTTCATTTTATTTAAATTTTATTTAGGCTGAATAATTTGTTTTTTAATTAGAGGTTTTATTTAAAAATTAAAAATCATGAAATAAATGATTGAAGATAATTTTCTTTGTTGTAAACATTGTAGACCACTAGTGATCCAGATGTGCTAGCGTTTTACGATAAAAAAGTAAAACCAACGAAGGAAAGGCCAAACGGTTCATACACTGATGCGATTAATGGATTGAAATTAGTGAAAAAGGGAGGCTACGCGTTTCACATGGACACTGCTACGTCTTATAAAATAATAGAGGTATATACTTTTTTTTTTTTTTTAATTTGACATCTTAAATTTGAATATTCGATAGGAATAATTTCGAACTTGGGTTAATAAAAAATTCAGGACACATTTAGCGAGGATGAGATATGTGATCTCCAAGAGATATCGTTACTTGGACCCCTAAATGTTGGCATAGTGGCGGCAAAAAACTCACCGTTTAGAAAAATGATAATTTACGGGTTCGTATGTCGTAGATTGTATTGTGTATGAATTGCAATCATCATTACTGCAATGTTAAAATTTTGTTGTTGTTGTTGTAAAATAATAATAATAATTTTACTCATTAATAAGAATTAGTAAAATTTAATAATAATATTAATAATAATCTCGCCAAAAAATAATAATAATCGACCAACAAAAATGTTATCAGTTTTCGAATTAAATAATACGTTTTGATAATCTTATAAAAAAAAACTGATTAATTCAAAGTTTAAATTCGCGTTAAATTCGTGTATTGACAACTATTAAATTAATTGACGAAGAATTAAAAAATAATTGATTTACTCGTTCAAGAACTATTGTTTTTCAAATTTTCGACAATTTCGACGATTTTTCAATACTCATTTAGAAATACTTTAAATTGTCTTTGAATTGATAATTCTACGACAAAAAAAAATTATTATGAAAACCATAATCAGCGATAATATAAAAACAAATTGAAAACTATATTAAAAAACATTTAATAAGTTGATACGGGATGGAAAATTGAAACCCAAACAATTAAAAAATGGACTCGGCATGCCGTTGTAAAAATTGTGATGGGAACAAAAATTAAGATTGAAACCCAAACAAACCCAAACAATTAAAAAATGGACTCGGCATGCCGTTGTTAAAATTGTGATGGGAACAAAAATTAAGATTGAAACCCAAACAAACCCAAACAATTAAAAAATGAACTCAACATGCCGTTGTAAAAATTGGGATTAAAAAAAAATTGTATTTTCAGCATACGTCGAATCGTGGAGTACGGTATAACGGATGCTTTGAAAAAACAATGGTTAACACCACGTCCAAGATGTCCCGATAGTTATAGCTCGAAGCCTACGCCTGTTCAAGTCAACGAATTTAGTCCGGCAATTTTTCTCTTGTTGGTGGGTTTGGGCGCGGCCATTTTAATAATGGCCCTTGAATATTGTAAAAAAAATATAATCGGTTCGTATGGTAATGACGATTTTTCGCGACGGTCCGTGGAAAGCGACGGAAGGAAAACTTCAATGGAAATCACGATGGAAGATCCTGACGAATCCGTTCATTATGAAGACCTACCGTGAATAAAAAAACCTGAATTTTTTATCGTTTTCTTTACGGCATAATCGTGCTTTTTTTTTAGCATAACTATAAATAATAAAAATCATTAAGAGTATATATTTATTGTTTGTACAACATTTCAGTTTGAAATAAATTGTTAAGCTAAAGACAGTCATATAAAATTCAGTAAATTTACAACGACTCTTTAAATAAAAAAAAAAAAAACGAATTCATGAGTAAATAAAAATTATATAATTCAAATTTTTATTTACGCTATTTTTTAAATGATAAAAAATGTAAGTTAATATTTAAAAAAAATATTAATAAACTCCACTTAATTTGCAATAACTCGGAAAATGAAATAAAAATTGAAGGAAGTAATATTGGAACCTGCTGATCGGAATATTGGACATATTGGATCCTACTGGATCAGGATTGATGATCAATTATGAATAAAATCAATTTTAGATGGTACGAAGTTCACGGGGTCAGCTAATTCATCGCCAAGTGAAATTAGCCAGGGAAATATAATTTCGATTTCGTATCGATAAAATCGATCAATCAGTTATAGAGAATTTATAGTCCGCTGTATCAAGTGTCCAGCAACGTACGTCAAAATTAGCTCAAAGTAACGAAAAAATAAAAATTTCTCATCGAATCGAAAAAAAAAAAAATGTCAGGAGAAATATCGTTGAGTTCCAGTTCCAGGCAATCGTTTGTCGACTCGCGAGTATCAACAATAACCGATAATTTAATTATTAAAAACGATTCATCAGTATTGTACATCGGTCGGAGCACAAAAGAATTCAATTCGAATAAATCCCTGTGCGGAGAATCAAGCCAATGTAGAATCGAGTTTACCGGTGACCGGAAGAATGAAAAAAGTTCATTGGGCCATTGGGACCTCCGAAGAATTCGTTCCAGTTCCCATTACACCAAAGATCAAATAAACGACTTTGTGCGAATAATTGAAAAAGCTCTTTGCAATGATGTATCACGAAGATTGGTGATTTCAAGGTCAAAGATTTCTGAGCATTCCGTAACCCAGCTGGATCCACCGGAAACCAACAATAGCTTGGACGACTCTTCATTAAACGCTATTCGATCATTGGTCCTCATTCAGTATTCCTTGATACGAAACTGCGAAAAATATTTCGCCCGATCAGAGCTTGACCTTGAGGTGTCCTTGGGATCTTCGATCGAAGAATCTACAAGACCGGAAGTGTCAAAAAGTCGTCAAAATGAATCCATAAATCGAGTTGTCTCTTCCATTGATTTCGAACCTTCCAGTCCTTCGTTGGATCCAGAAATCAGCCAATCGTACGATCTTGAGGAGAACGATGAAATTCAGGACTCGTTTGAAACTTGCAAGGATGAAATCGGTCGAAAATCCAGGAATTTGAGTAATCGAAAAAATTCGACGGACGATCAGAGTTACTCGAAACGTTCGACCGAATCGGATGATGAAGAAGTCAAGCCGTTCGTGATAGGTGACCAAGGGAAATCCGATTTGATCGGCAAATGGGGCGATTGTACGGAGATAATTAATGAAGTCTTTGCGGAGAGTGGTCCTAGTGTAAAGAGCAGTACAGAATCGGAAGAACCGTTGTACTTGTCGGACAAACTGGAAGAAGTTGAGGAAAAAACAGTATCCTGTGTACGGTACGACGAATACGATGAGGACTCGCCACCGATCCATGAAACGATCACGAAACGCCATTTGTCAATTGAGAATTGCGGTAGAGAAATTGAAAACGAAGGATTCGTCGATAAGTGTGGTGGAAGAAGGATTTATCCTCGGATTGAAGGGTGCGCCGAAATTTTTGATGGCATTTGTGGACACGCTAATGATCGTTTCGACGATTTGAAGCGGTTCGAAAGAATAGGGAGACGAGGAGTCGCTTCTCTGTGTAGGCAACTTATGAGATGGTCAGTAATGTTATTCTGGTTTATAAACTAATTTTTGTTATTTATATTTTTAGCTTATTTTTATTAATTTTTCTTTTATTTATTATATTGTTGTGATATATTATATAATATATTTTATATTATATTATATATCATAACAATATAATAAATAAAAGAAAAATTAATTAAAATATGCTAAAAAAATATATTCATAATATATTATATAATATATTATGAATATATTTTTTTTTATTATTGAAAAGCTTCTTGAAAAATAATTTCAACTATGCTTTATTATATATTATATATTATATAATATGTAATAAAATAAATATTTATTAATTTATTATTTAAATATATATTTTTTTTTATTATTGAAAAAAATCATTTCAATTATGCTTTATTATATATTATATAATATATAATATATAATAAAGCATAGTTGAAATGATTTTTCTGGTAGCTTTTCAATAATTAAAAAAATATATATATTTAAACAATAAATTAATAAATATTTCATTGTGGACGTAGGACACATTGCGTGACAAAAACGTTATGCGGAATTCGAGAAAATCCCCATATAGTAATCCACGTTCCATCATTCAGCTACCCTAAAACCCTGAGGAATCGTGCCAAACTGGATTTTCGTAATTTGCAAAATTTACAGGTACATAGATTCTTTGACGCAAAAATAAAAATTTCATCCTTCCTCGTAAGAATATAATTTTTTGGTTTTTTGAAAAATCTTTTAAGTTCGGTCGATTGGCGTGGCTCGAAAATGAAAAAGCTGAAGTCATCTACGTCTGTCCTAATTCAGACGGGAACGATGTCCTTGAAAATATTTTTCGCGAATGGATTCATTCCGTTCGACCGGAAGTTTGTTTAAATAATCTTTGGATCATTAATCCAAGTAAATTAGGCCATTCCAAAAATATTTTTCATCCGTGTTCTTCCGGCATCGAAAATATTTTTTCAAACCCGCGTCAGTACCGAAGACTAAGAAAGTTGACGGCCGGAAGACAAGCTTTTGTATTACCTGGTGTCATGCAAAAAAAAGACGTTTTTGTTGCCTGCGAATTAAAAGTTCCAATAATGGGTACGAAATTTTATACGTTAGAAATCTACGTTTTTTTATTTCAATTAATCTCAAAATCATTCGTATCAATTTCCAATGCAATAGGATTACCACTGAAATGTCAAAAACGTCTCATGCTCAAATCGGAATTTATCATGCTCCTGAAGGAATACGATATCGATCATCCCCCATCTCTGAAGGTGAACAAAATTCAGGAGGTAACAAAAGTTTACGAAATATTTTCATTATCGTATCATATAACAAAAATAAATAATTTCTGGCCTCCTGATTTTATAAACAATTGAGAATATTTGTTCTAATTGCGATATATATATATAATTGGAGATATAATTTTATAAATAATTATAATTCCATAAATAATAATTTTATCAAAAATTGGGAAATGCAATTAAAAAATTTATTGTTTACAGCTTTGCAGCGGTTTATCAAAAATGATAATCGAGTATCCCGACCATCAAACGTGGCTTGTGAAGCTAAACATTGGTTTTGGGGGTTGCCACACAGCCGTGTACTCTTTCGAAAAAACTTCGATGAGTAACATCATCGGGACCGAAGTGAGTAATTTCACGTTTTCCCAATGAAAACTAAGTACTTTGCGCAGAATTTGAATTGCCATTATTTTAAATCGCCGTCAAGTGCAAATGCCAATTGGAGAAGGAGACAAAGTTTTGTCGAATTCTGAAGGAAATCTTACCTACAAAGCTGCAATTTAAAAGTAACGTGTACCGGAATTTCCGGCACTTTTCACGCGACCTGGAACGACACGGTAAGTACTTACATATTTTAAGTACTTAACACAAAAAAATTTTTCGTGCCCTCTTTTTGTGGATTTTTAAATATAATAATATTGGGTATTTTTTTCTTCGGTTATTTACAAACATTTATTTAATTATTTATTTTATTTTCTGAATTCTCAAACTGCCAAAGAGTTTCGGTATTTATCGTTATCAAATACTGATTTTTTTTTTTTTTCAACAACATTTCGCGTTGTTGATATTCAGAATATATTATATAATTGTTATAAAATATTATAGTTTCAAATTATAATAATCACGTGTATAAAATAATATTTCCCATGTAATAATAATATAATTATAGTAATAATGCATTTAGTAATTTTTTATGTACCTTTATCCTTTTTACCATTTTTTTTTTTTCATTTTTTCTTCGACAATTTATTTTTATTTTTTTGTTGTTACGATACAATGTTTTTCTTTCGTTATTGCATTATCTTATTTTTTATTTTCTGTTTTCCCGTATATTTTAATTGTTTATTTTGTTGGATTATCTCGCGATTTTTTTAAAAACCATAATTTATCATATTCCAATAATAATAATTATTTAGGTGGGATAATCCAAGCCTGTCCGAAATACAATTACAAGACGATCACTCTGAGCATTTTTCTCGAACACGACACAGCAACGCCAAAGCTTTTGGCAGCTGCGGAAGCTATTAAATTCAAAGACGACATAAAATCCGATGTAGGATATGTCATACCTCAGAATATCGTGACAATGGAAAGATTGGAAAAACTTACCAAGAAAATTGGATTGGCTCTGCGTCGAGAAGGCATGGTCGGATTTTTTGGAATCGACCTTGTCGTATTTACAAACGAATCAAACGTCAGTAAAACCATTTTTTAGAATTATGAAATTCATTGATTGAAGTCCTCCATACGTCCAGCAGTGTCTAAAACGTGCTAAAAGAAAAACTAACTGTTTCAAAAATAGATAGAAATAGAAATAAATAAAAATCATTTTTACACATTGTTTATTAGTATTTAAACTTTGTAAAAAAACGTATTTCATTTCTTTTTCAAAAATTACATCATATCTTCTTCAAATGTTGATAGATTTGTAAAACGTAAAACAATTATTGTAAAATAAAATTGTATTTATAGTCAGTCGAACCGAATTTTTGAAGTTCGAAAAAATTATCAATTTACAGCAGTTGAAAAAAAAAGTGTGCATTTTGTGTCATAAATGTAACACTTTAATTATGTTTATAAAATTTTCTAATCACAATATAAAAAATCTGGCTCGACAAACTATAAAGAAAATAATTTCGAATATTAAAAAAAAAATAAAATAAAAAATATTAAAAACTGTACGAGTTATCACGAAGACAGAAAAAGTAGTTTTGAGAAAAACGAGTTTAAAGTTTTAAAGCGAGCGTCAAGCCCTTTCGTTGAGAAGTCACGATTTTTCTAATAACTTTTAATCTACACGGAATTTGTCCAATCAACTTCCACAGAAATATGCCTAAAACTAAAAATAATAATAATTTCTAAAAAAAAAAATGTTTTTTTGAAAATTCTGTACGTATGTAAAGTCTCAGTCAATTAATTACTCTTGTATTTCTTCGGAATGATTAAATACTGCAAAAATGATAAGAAATTTGAATGGCTGATGATAAAAATGAGCTTTTCTGGCACTGTCCAGAAAGTATTTATACAAAAAGTACCGGAGTGGTCTAAAGGAAGTTTATCGAACGTTTCTTAGGTACAAAAAGTGTGGACGATCGACCTCGACGTTCACTACACGAACCTTCAGTCCTTCAATGAGTGGATCAACTTTTGTCTTCGATTGGGAGAACCTTGCGATCGTATAAGGTATCCGGATGACTGCACATACATAGAAACGAAGCGGATATATTTGTTCGAAAAAAAAAGTGGGAATGAGAAACGTGTGAGGATTCCTACGGTTGAGAACGTACATAAATTTCTCATGGAACACTCTAAAATCACAGGGGCTCTTCGGAGCGTAACGGGACACGAGAAAGCGTTCAAGAAAAGTTCGGAAGAACGGAGGAGATAATGGATGAGCCGGTGATAAACACGGATCGATATTCCGTTGCGAGTGGAAAACTATGGAGCAACGGACTCGTTCGATATTCATGGAACGGTTTGATCAACATCTGCCGATATCAGGGACTGTATTACGATCGCATTGTACGTAATATATGTAACATGGCAAAGAAGATTTATCAGACTGTGCTATTACTGCGACGTTACTGTTGCATTGCCGTACTGTTGGTTGATTATTACTGTATCAGGATTGTAATGTACTATTATGGATCGTTGGGATTCTATTGGAGTACCATTAGTGCAGAGTTTCAGTACTGTACTCGTATTGCACTGTATTGTTGGTGTACCATTACTGTAATGTTACTATGTAATGTGCTATCACTGTAACGCGAAAATTGTTCTACTCAAAGTTCCTTGTAGCGTTATTACCGTCAACATTAGTACTGTTATCGTACCGTTGTTGTACAGTTCCTGTACTGTGATTTGGGTGAATTGTTTTGCTGTGATTTTACTGTATACTGTAGTGTTACTGTACTGTTATGATAATGTTATTGTACTGTTACTGTACTGATACTGAACTATTATTGTACTGTTTTCGTAATGTTATTGTACTGTTATCGTACTCGTACAGTATTTACCAGAACATTATGATAACTGTACTGTTACCGTAATGTTACTGTACTGTTATCGTTTTCGTACAGTATTGCTGCAGTACTGTACTGTTACCGTTCTCGTACAGTGCTGCTATCGTACTGTACTTTTATCGTAATGTTCACTGTACTGTTATCGTAATGTTACTGTACCGTTATCGTAATGTTACTGTACTTTTATCGTAATGTTACTGTACTGTTATCGTACTGTTACTGTACTGCTATCGTAATGTTACTATTCTCTTATCGTAATGTTACTGTACTGTTATCGTAATGTTACTGTACTGTTATCGTAATGTTACTGTACTGTTATCGTAATGTTACTGTACTGTTATCGTAATG
>JAPYZI010004138.1:0-14724 GCA_030523105.1 Ophioninae sp. A BG-2022a
GTGCAAAGAATAAAATGGCAAACAATCAAAAAGGCTTGGGGGAAGCTAAGAATAATCGAGAACATTTTTGCCAAATTTTGTTTGGGTTTGTTTGGGTTTTCTTGGGAGATTTGTTGTTTCGTCCAAGTGCAAAGAATAAAATGGCAAACAATGGAAATGGCTTGGGGGAGGCAAAGAATCATCAGGAAACCTTCGAGTCCAATGTTCTCATGGCTGTAATTAGAAACGAAGTCGCAGTGTGCAGTCCCATTTGAGAATCGTTTTGAGAAGTTAATTGGTTCAACGAGGGTCGAGTGCGGTCTTCAACATCACGATCTCCGGGCGACAAAGGGCCAGAGCCCTTTGTCGAGAGTGAAGACCTGAGAGCTCGTCAACGTTTTTCACAAGTGAAAATGAAACGTTCAAAAGTCCAGTTAAAAAGTTTGAATTAACAACACCAAGACCATTTATAAAAAAGTACGTCAATTTATGTACTACATGTCCCTTTTTCTAAGGGTTAAGCTGTCATGATGACAGAATGAGGGTGCCTTATAAAAATCATTTTGAAGGAATTAATGAGATGATTTAAAAAATTGCTCATTAATTTATTTGTATGTCTGTTAATAACGGTACGAAATTTTTACGAAATTTCAATGACAAATTCCAATAATTTATATCATAATAAATATTTTTAACTTGGAACGAACTTTAGTAAAAGTATTAATTGTTAAAATATAAATTATAAGAACGATTGATATAAAATAAAACACGTGGTTTTTTAAATTGACAATATTATCTAAGATCGAGCTTTTTTTAAATATTCTTTTTGTTCATAAAAAAATTAACAAATTTTTTCCGTTACTTTCCAAAGAAAGGAGATTTTTTTTTCTTCAATGAATAATAGTTGCTGAGACTTGATCGTATTTTTTTTCGTGATGACGAAAAAAGCTCGCTAAAAAATATAAAATTTTCTTTTCATCATTGAAACATAACAGTGTCTTTTTCTCAATTTCACAATAAAATTTTTTCGATGCTCGAAGCCCTCCAAGGTTTTAATATTTTTTTATAATAAACCTTTTTCAACAAAAATTGTAATACTTACCATTCGATTATTTTAGAAAACTTAAACCCTTAAATTAAACTGGTAGGGGTAGAGAAAACGTTGAAAAAAAACTAGTTTTTAGGGATAAAAAAAGTAGGTACCTATGCAACAGCGGTAGACAGAGAAGGGACTAGATATAGCCATTATCACTATACCACAAAAATGGAATGTCGGTGAAGGTGTATCGTCATTAACGACCCCGAGAAATCGCAGAACTGCGATTAAATCTGTACGGGAGTCATCACGCTTGGAAAACTTTAACGAGCGACTACTGAATGCATCTCGCGTCATTAGTGGGAGTTCAAAAGAGATTGGGAGTTGGAAGCCTCGTCGATCAAAGTTCACGTCAAACCAATGAATTTTAAGCCGACTTTAGTTATACATCTCGACGATCTGGTTGAATCGATCGCGCACCAATTCTCCAGTTATACCTCGTACAGTAGAAACCTTCAATAAAGCGGTCCGGAATTATGAAAGAAAAAAAAGTCATAAAAATATATTTTATCGTTTAAATTAGTTTTTCAAAAATCATAAAAATTCATTTAATTAATTTTATTACTTTATAAATATTAAAAATGTTGTATTAACGTTTATTAATATTTAAACATTAATAAAAACTTGTTTTATTTCTATTTTTATTGATAAAAATATATTTCGTTGTATGATGTTTCATTTTTTTTTAATTTATCCAAATGTATTTCCTTTTAATTTGTATTAATTATGAATGTTGTTAAATTCACCATGGCTGATAGAAGGGGAGACGCGGATTGCCAGCAGGCGACGACAATAAATTCGAGAGAGCTGAATACGAAAATCATTATTCATTTCAGACGAGCCATAGTGGATGGCTTGGAGCGTTGAAAAGCATACAAAATAAATTCTCTCTGAGCGATTAGGTTAATTTAACGACCAAAAAAAAAAACGATTCTGCTCAAAAATGAATTTTAACAACCCAAAATAAAAAATCCCAAAACACATCCACATCCGTATCTTCATAAAAAAAAAAACATTGTATCCTCTTATCCCTCTGTCGATTAAGCTCCAGAACTCTTTTAGGACCAAAAGCAATGATTTTTTCTATTGGCTGTTATTTTTCCACGATCGACTGTCAATCACTGAACGGTTGTGTTGATTGGTCTGCGTTCGATGATGAAAAAATCTTTCAAGTTTGCCCCCGATGGTGATATCCGTTACGAGTTCAATGTTAGACGGGGGTTGATTAGTGTACGAGCCACGTATCGGGTGATCAGGATTCCAGAAGGTATGTGGATTGAATGGAAGGGGTGTTATTATCTCGTGCGACTTGGCAGCGACATAAGGAGAATCTCGGTGGCTGAGGAGAGCGCGAAGATGTTAGATTTTATCGGTGTTTGCTGGGGGTTGGTTGGGGGTTAGTTTTGGTGGTGGGGAGAACATAGCTGACTCGCCGGATCGTGGAGTAAGAGAGTCATTAGAATGTATTGTGGAGCAAGGGTTTGACAGGCTTTCTCTACATTTCCCATTTTAGTCCGTCCTTGTTTCGCCCGGGGGTTTTTCCGAACCACCCTATCGCGCATACAGAGCAAAACCCACCCCACCACACCCTCTCCCCTTAAACCCTTCTTTTTCCTCCCTCTCCTTTGTAAGCAACGACACCAACGCCTACACCACGAAACAGTCACCACCGGAGTACGTGGATGAAATACAGACTGCTCGCGAACGAGGACACATCTGTGAACCGTACACGTAAAAATTCCAGAAGGTTATCGCATCTCGAACGTGTCGTACGAAACGTTTCACCCCTTGTCGTTTCACACTCCCAAAAACCCCTATCGCAGAGTTCGGAACACCCCATTTCTTTGACGAATTCCCTGCACTGAAATTGCATAACGATTGCATCGTGACGTGTTTTTTTTTTTTAATTCTGACGTCTGGGGTTGATGGGATGAGGCTGATTGTTCCTGAGGGCTTGTACGTGTTGCATTTGATTTACGTTTTTAATAAAGGCTTTTTTTTTTAAGAATTTTGTTCCTGGGAGCAACATTTGACGCTTCCCGAATAAGGGAAGGGCTTAGTTGAGGTCGTCTTGAGGTTAATTGAGGTTTTCCTGATAATGGAAACCTCACACAAGCTTTTTAATCATCAATGGCTTATTTGAGGCTTTTGAGATTATGAAAGCCTCGAATAAACAATTCCCTTTTCAGGCAGACTTCAAGTAAGACTTTGCCTCAACAAAGGGACCTCGGATAAACCCTTTTCTCGTCAAGAAAGCCTCAAGCTCTTGCCTTATTAAATACTTCACGGAAGTCTTAAATAAGTCCTCTCGTCTTCAAAGAAGCCACAAATAAGTCAATTTCTTAACAAAAAAGCTCCAAGCCCTTAAAGTCCCTTATTTTAGCAAAGGATTCCCCATCAATTTTCCCCATAAAACGTAAAAGGTTCTGTAATGAAACTGCAGTACGTTTTTACCATTGACAATTTTTCTGAAGGTTTTGAAAGTCCTGGGTCGCGAAGGGAGGTCAAAAAATGGCGATAAGGGTACGAAGGGCTCGATGAAAGTGCCTATCGGAAGTTCCACGTTCCACAATGGCACTCCTCCGAAGTGTTCTTTGACTCTTTCTTTCTTTCTATAATTAAAAAAACAATATATACATATATATATATATATATATAATTATTTAAAAAAAGACTTCCGCATTGTGCGGTTAGTTAATTTCTAGAAGGCTCGCAGCCAACTTTTCCTTAGTCGAAAAAGCCGAGCAGTGTGTCAGTAGGAAAGGATGCGAGAAAACATTCAGCTCTGAGTACACTGTTAGCCCTCAAAAAGAAGTTGCACCCTCTTCTTTTCTCTCTCCCTCTCTCTCTCGAGGGAATATAGAGAACCGGAAATAGAGGCCGCCACGAGGAGTAGGTTGAAGAATTAATAAAAAAAAATAAAAAAAATAAAAATGTTGGAGCGAGAATTGAAGAAAAGCCGGCCGAGCTTATCTTGCCTTTCTGCGGTTTTTGGCACGTAACACGGCGCGGTTAAAAAAGAAATGTCGGGTTGGCAAAGGCAATGACGAGGGTTTGAGGGTGGGGTTGGGGTGCAAATGCACACCTTCGTGTGTGATCGTACACGTATATATGAAAGCAAGGTTACGCTGGCATTCACGTTTTGCAATTTCAGAGATTCAAATTTTTCTCATTTCTATCGTTGATTTTGAGGACAGGAGAGTCCTCGAAATGATTTTTTAATAGTAATGAGCTCGCGTACCTCTGAAGTTGCTGTTGAAACCGTGATTTACGTAACGTCGAGTACGACGAGAGTAGACCGCGAGAACGGTGCAAGTTGGAAATAACCAACCCTGAAACAACCCCAATGAGCACCTAATGTACAGGGCGTTAATGGGGTTCGCATCGATGGAGGGTAATCAAGTTTTTGGTGTTTTGCTTTTATTATTGTGCATTCAATAATAAAAATAAGCAAAAATAAAAATAATATTGAATGTTTTTCCATGGTTAATGATTTGTTTAGTAATTATTAATAAATTAAATACGATTTGAATAATTCATCAATTTTTCGAAATAGTTATAGAATCAAATATAATTCAATAATTGAATAACAGTAATATAATAATAATTATTTCTTATTATCAATAATGGCAGCAATGATAATCATTATTATTCATATATTAAACAACAATAGTACTCATATTTAATTACACTTAATTTATATTAATTATAGAAAATTATAATCTATTATAGATGATCTTTAATTAATAGTAATCTTTACATTTTATATTATCCTTCGTACTATTATTAATTGCAATAATAATAATCATTATTGTTTATATATTGTTTTAATATCGTATATATTTAATAAAAATACTGATAATATTTTAATAAATAGATATTGTATATTTAAAATGATTGCAAAAAATTGAAAAAAAATAATAACATGTATATATTTCAATATTTTATTATCCTTTGTTTTTAATTTATATTATTTTTTCGGATAATAATGAAAATAAGGTAAAAAAGAATTTCTTTAACCAAGTATCAGATTTCGCCCCCGTCATATGTAGGTCATAGATCGATAGACAGGGATCGAAAAAAAAGGTCCACGTGATTATCGTAGATTGGATCTACCAAACGATATTTGGCAAGTCGGAGAAAAAAAAGGTGGATCGTACGGATGCAGACACGAAAGGATTATTTCGGAGGGAAGAGGATGGATGCATACGTCGAGTATTTTTCAGTCGATTCTATCTTTGAATGATCGCAGTGCAGGGGCATTTTCGTAGATAGGAGGTTAAACGTCAGGATATCCTCCGACCGGTGAGTATCGCGTGTGGTTGTCGGCCGAAGAGAATCTCGAAGTCGCGTGTTCGTGAGGGTCTTTGGAAAAGGGACACGAGGATTAATTCCGCTCCGTTTGCATGTAGCGAGGCGCGTTTTTCCGCAGCACCGAGCCGTGCACAGTTGCCCCGTTGCTCTCACAGAGATCCAGCCAATCTCTCCTCCCCCCACCTCAATCCTCTACATTTCACTTTTTCCCCACCATCGTTCCATCCGGCGAACCTCTACTGTTAAAATTCACCCTTAAACAGAATCCCCACTACCTCAACGCTCACTTTTCACCCCAAACCCACTATATGTCCTCAACCTTGCCTCATCTCAACCTCAAACCCAATTCCCCACTCCCAACCTCCACTTTTCAGTCTCAACCCCCTTCACTCTCACCTTCGACTCACCTCTAACCCCAAATCCAATCACCAACCTAAAATTTCGCTTTTGACCCTCAAACTCCTTCAACCCCTTCATCATCAGTCTTCGCTTTACCCAAATCCTAAAACGTATCCTCGTCACCCCGAAAACAGACTTTTTGTCTCCAACTCCCTTCAGCATCATCTTTGACCTCGTACCAACCCCAAAACAAAGCTTACCACGCTCCAACCCCAATTGTTCACTTTTTATGTCGAAATCTGATTCCCAATTCCTACCAGTTATTTCCAACATCATTCTTCACCCCAACTCCCCTCACCTTTTGGCCCAACCTTCATTCTTCACTCCCACCTTTATCACTATCTCTTTGCCCTCTTCCTTTTCAATAGCTGCAACGGTTTTGCGACGACAAACTTCCATTATGTCGGTCGATGCATGACACACCACGAACTTACATAACGGCGATCCAGAAGGGTCGCGTCTTTGAGGGAGGAAGGAGACTGACGGGATAGCGGTGGCGCGGGTGAAACGGGGATTCAGGGGTTGAAAAAAGACTCCTCTACGAGCCGAGCGATTCATCTTTCACTTTTGCCACTCTATAGCCTTTTCTATGCTGGATTCTTCGACCACCCAATTTGATTTCTCTTTTTTATCCTCAAGATTCTCTTGGCTGGACGATGGACGTTTTTCAGCGAACACGAGCTCGCAGGAAGTTGATTATGAACTGGCTCCGAACTCGATTCTCTTCTCGTTGAATGGTTTCAAGGAGGAAAGGATTTGGGAATTTTCTCCGCGCGGTATTTACTACAGGGGCTTATAGGGTGTAGGGTATTTGTATTGTTTTGGTATACTTAAAGCTTTTTTTTATTTTCCATTTTTTAATTAAGTCGAAAATATTGAAGGAACGATAGCTATTTATTTTTTCTTTGACTGTTTTTCAAAAAGCTATAATTGTGTGAAAAATGGTCGTATCGACATACAAAAAAAAGTAATTTGAAGCTTCAAGTTTCTAGTTTTTAGATCTCCGGGTAAAACAATTTTGTGAGCTATGGTTATCACGTGATCACAGGAAATAGAGTGACACAAAAAATTCCAACTTTGATGTTCTATTTCCAAGGGTCTACGAACTCGGGATTTTTTTCAGATAAATCGATGTCAGTTAGCGTATGTCAGGTAGCTTATTTATTCAGCTTCCATTCGAATTTTTATTGTTCCCTCTGTATAAATTCTTTGCTGAGATATCTGACTTTGAACGAGGGAGGATCTTTTTATCTTTGATCATAGATATCTCAGAAACCAACGATGGCACAGACAGTGGAAGGGCAGTTTTTAAAAGTTGAATAAACATCCTTCAAAACCATTTAATTGATTATTAAAAAAAAATATCATTCACCCTTAAAATTGATTTGGAAAAAAGTACAAAACATGACTACGTGACTAATTTTTAAAACTTTTGTAATTTTTTTTTCAATCAGCAGTGAAAGAGCAAAGAACCACGAGGGCAAAGGCATCAAAAGGGCCCAGTACCCTAGAAACCCTATGTAAATTACGAACCGGAAAAATCTTTTCTGATTAAATAAAATTCGAGCACGAGTCGCGAGATCTCGAAATTAAATCGAAAGGGTGAAAGTTCCGTGATCAACAAAAGTTCCTCGTAGAGGGGTAGGATTCCCTTCAAACGTGAGATTCGGTCGGAGGGATCGGAAATCGAAAATTGGGTCGACAAACGTGACGGGCCGGAAGTTGGCGGTAATTTAGCGATCAAGCGAGAAACGAGCTGACGTAGGGCGTCGTCCTATCATCAAAATTAGGGGACGTAGGTACCTGCTTTCTCAGGACGATCCATCGAGCGTTAGCTAAGTGCGAAGGGGATTGTTTACTCGTCTAACATTCGGCAAGGTCGAACTTTTCGTTTCTGTTTCGTATTCCTTGCGTATTTCGGTTTGGGCTTCGTTAGGATTATCTGTGTCGTCAGGGGTGTCGAAATGACGCGAGGGAGGATCCTGACAACCGGAAGCTAATCAAACGTCATCGACTCGTTACATGGAGTTCAAACTTTTTGTATTGATGGAATCCTCTATTTAGTAATCTTTTAGAAATGCCATTTAGCAATTCCTTTCAAAGTATTACGTGCATGAATTTTCTCGTTAAAAACAAAATTAATTTTTTTCACATACTGTAGTATAGCAATTCAAAATTACGTCCGTATTTTTCTATTTTTATGGTAAAAAAATATAGACATGCCGTTGACTGGTCAATCCGCTTAACGACATCGTTGGTTTCCATTTCTTCAGGTTTTAATCCACATATCTCGGAATTATCGATTTTTCAATTTCCCCTAGGTACTCCATTTGCAAAGTCCCTAGATTGCCTTCACTTTTGCTGATTCCAGTGTTTTTCTCCCTCAAAAGTAACGACTGCTGAGAAGCTGGAAGATCTGTAACCTACGTCAGACGTAAATCGTCGAGTCAAGGCAGTCACGTCCTTCTGGTTGCACCCAAACACTCCAGTCACATTCCTAAGTACTTTGTGCTTCTTTCCTTTCTCATTCTCGATGTGAGAAACACTCGCAGTGGCTTCGATATTCCGACCCTTATAATTCTTCCTGTTCAGTGGAAGTCAAGGACTAGCGTGAGCTCACTTCTACTCAGTTATAGATATCCTTGGATGTGTGCGCAACAACGTCCATGTTCTTCAGACTTTCTTCAGCTGTTTCTCATTGCCAAACTGTGGATCAATGAAGGTCTAGGGTATTTCAAATTGCAGCGTGTATGGACATACGCGCCAACTCATTAAATGCTACCAAAAGATATTACGTTTTTCAACCCTTTTCCAAATTGCTTTACATCGAATAGGAGGACTGAAATTGGACGATTTTGAAGTTCTGATGATGGGTAACGATCTTGAGGAGGAAATCGATGAGCTTCCAGGCATTTCATGTTGCTCATTGACAAATGGGGATGAATGATGTTTTTAGGTATCACGAATTGGTTTATTTACGAACATCCAGCTAGTTGCTTGTCAATCGTCAATAGATCGAAGTGACAGCTTCCACTTCTGATCAGACTACCCAGATTCCATCAGAATTTCAGACCACCTCGATGTTTCATTAAAAAACCATTGCTTTTTCGTATTCTTTCTAGAAAACCAACAATTTTCGTTTCTTTTTCACAGGGACAAATTTGGAAAGCTTCATACCTAAGTGATGGCAGTCAATCGTCATCTGTGTTTTCCAAAAGATTTTTTTGCTCGTGTAGGTGGCATGGAAAAAGCGGATTTCAGGTGGTAGCTACCTTCATGATGGATTTTACTTTTTGTTGCATGGCCTGGAATACCATGGCCGATGAGGAACGAGTGGTGGCGTGGGGTGCACTCGTTAGGAAAACATGCCGGAATATTGATTAGGTTTCGTGTTGGAAAAATAAGGGTTGGGTGCAATTGAATTTCCAGGCATCGTTTTACCTTCGTTTTATCGATAACAATTGGACTTTTTTTTGAAAATTGGCTGATGGGTTTTCGCTTTATTAGACATGTGGAGCTGCTCCACCAGGACTTCCGGTCGGGGTTAATTATCGTTTTTTTTTTTTTTAAAGGATTCTCGAGGGATGTTGGAGGCATTCAAGAGGCCGATAATGAATTCGATTATACTTATTCCCGAGCTCGTCTGATACGTGATCCACGCAGAGAAAAAAAGCTCGTTTACGAGAGGAGAAAAAAAATGGCTGCGACAGCACCGAACGGATAAAATATGGATTATATAGTATAATTTATAATCCGTATTTTTTCTGAATAATTATTGAATAATAATTTTTAATGAATTTATAAAATATATAAAATAACTAATATATAAAATACATCGAAATATTTAACATTTTCATATATTATATATAAATAATACATATTTAGAATATTCCGTATAAGAAACTTTAAAAACTTATAACATTATTCACTATAAAAATAGACTAAATAAAAATTAAATGAACATAAATTACATTTATAAACAAATTGGTAAACAATAACGATTGGCGAAAGCCACAGTTTTATTTCTCAAAAATCGCAGTGAAAAAGCCATCGCAAGAAGACTGTAGAAAAATAGGTGGGAGCATGACAGGGTGTGTATAACCCTCGTCCCTCCACCCTTCACAAAGACGTTGAAAAAAAAAGAAAAATACATCGTGAAAATTGAGATCGAGAAGTTTGGCGCGCAGCGGGAAGGGGGTAGGTTTAACCAAACAATATCTGGTTTCTCCTACGCCCCCTCATCCCCCACCGAACAATCATATACGGAAATAACTTACCCCTATAGTTACCGAGTCGATATTTTAATCACCACGACCTGGTGGCCGCGCTCCCAGCGATGTCGGATTGTCGCTGTCATGCCAACAAAAAGAGGAAACGGAGGGAGAGGGGAGGGAGAAACGGGGGTGCTCCGGGGGTGGGAAAAAGCGAAGCGAATGAAGAAAAAAAATCAGTAGGAATGAAAGGACAAGAGAAAAGCGCGAATGCATGAGCGAGAAGGATA
The DNA here is from genome assembly GCA_030523105.1 of Ophioninae sp. A BG-2022a. NCBI lineage: Eukaryota > Metazoa > Arthropoda > Insecta > Hymenoptera > Ichneumonidae > Ophioninae sp. A BG-2022a. The sequence continues at coordinate 10,290 of JAPYZI010004138.1, forward strand.
AGGGTGGCAGTGTGCCGGGGGTTGACAGGGATGACGAAAAGAAAGTGAAGTGAGGGTGAATGGCGGTGCCGTTCACCGTTTTCTCTCTCCCAGCAGCGAGTGAACTCCGATCCACCCTCGTGATCTTTCGTACGCGAGATTTTACCGAAACACGTTTGCAATTTATGCGGAAAGGGTGGTTTTGACCTCGTTGCATATGAGCTTGGTTATTGCTCCGGATTTTTCGAAATAAATCGATTATTTTACGCAAAGGGTGAGCTGTGGAATTACATTATGGAAATCAGAGCAACTTTGGGAAATGTGAGCTCAAAAACAGTGAGAATTTTTTGGGTCGAAGGGATCAGGAATATTTGAATGGTTCGTGAAACTGAAGTTTTGTGGAATGGTTTTATTTGTTTTCGAAAATGGGATGGGCAAATGGCTGGTGAAAATAAAAAAAAATTTGACCTTGCAAGGGAACTGGCGAATGAAAACAAAAAATATTTGCAAAATAAAGCATAAATAATTTATATACTTTTAAATAAAAAAATTTTTTAAATATATATGTATAAATATATATTATAACTTTTATCTCGTGGAAAAAAAGATTGAAAAAACAATATTATGTTTTTTTAAATTATTATATTAAATTATGTGTAATATAATTCAATATACAATATTAATATTTTTGAATTTGTGTTTCGAATTATCGAACATTCTTCTTATTTTGATATAGGTTTCGCTGTTTTTTTTTTTTTCGTCTTTATTTGTTTCTGTATTAATTTTTTTCAGTCTTTATTATTGTTATCGAAGCCTCAACGCTTCTCTTTCGTTTTGGAGAGGAACGTTTGCCGAGGGAAACGGAGATAACAAAGCAAATAATTTTAGTGAGTTCCAACTTAGTTTCATGAAGCAAACGATTGGATCTCTCGTCTAAATAGGAGTTTGAAACGTACCAGGGTCCACCGGTGTGTACTTTGAGTCGTGTCCTTGGAGAACTCTGGAGAACCAAGCTTGAGAGAAAGGGCGTAACTTTGTTAATAGAAATGTTCAAAGTTATGCCCTTTTGTATGTCAGTAGCGTGTGTGAGAGCGAGCATGTCTATAATTCCCGTTGAATGGTTGTCATAGCTAAGGAGAGCCACAAGTTTTGTCAAGCACACGATCGGGCATCTGGAGAACCGTTCAGCTGTCGGAGACCGAGAGACAATAAACTGTCGTCGCGAGAACTCAGCGTAAAGTAAAAGCTGATAATTAACAGCCAGCCTCTCGTCTCACGGGTTAATCATAAACTCGTAATTCGTAGACACTCGTGCTAATCAATTCTTCATCTCCTTCTCTCTCCTTCTACTCCTCTACCTTCAGTCGTACGAGTTTCTTTCACGCGTGCGCACCAATTACTCCTTCTGTCCCTTTCAATCGAGAATTATTTCTTTTCGATCCGATGAAACGTCGATGAATCATGGCCATGGACTTAAAGGTGACGTTTACTAAAAATTTTGCTGTTTTGATGATCCCCTTTAGGTTTTCGTGATAAAATCTTTCGGGTTTTCGTTGATAAGAAAAAAAACTTTGGTTCTCTGATAAGATAAAATGTTTACTGATTTTTTTAGTAAGAGGAAGGACTTTGGTTTTTTCTAGTAACAAAAACGAAAATCCTTCTTAAAAAAAACAAAGTTTTTCTAAAAAGAAAAACTTTGTGTTTTTTTAGTGAGAAGGAAATCTTTGGTTTTTTTTCTAGTAAAAAGAAAAACTTCGGTTTCTTTCTAGAAAGAGTAAAAACTGTAGTCTTTATTTTTTGGTTTGTTAACTTTTGGGTTCTTTGGTATTGGTTTTGATTTTTTTCTAGTAAGAAGAAAAGCTTTGGGTTTTTCTAGTAGAAAAATAGTTTGCTTTTTTCTAGTAGAAGAAAGACTGGTTTTTTTTCTAGTAGAAAAAAGACTGTTTTTTTTTTTCGTCAAGACAAAAATGTTGATTGTTATTCTAATCAGAAAAAAAATGATGAATTTCGTCTGGGGAAGAACAAGACTCTGTTTACTTAAGTTTTATTAGAACACTCCCAGAGTGTTCTCATAAAAAAGATGTGCGTTTTGATTAAAAAAAGGAAACAACTTTTCTTTGAGTAACCGACGATCGAGGCGATAAAGACAAGAAGTGCTTCAAGGGTTGGGAAAAGGATTGACACGAGTTTATAATATCCGAGAGGTATTATTTTGAATGGCACGAAACATATATCAGCTATAACAAATGAATAAATAAATATTCTTTGATAAAAATAAAAACGTCAGCTTATATCTCGAATCTCGTACATGAATCGTTATTGCGGTTGGAGGGATGAAGATTGGGGTTGGCAAAGGGAAAAGAAAGAGAGTCGGAGAATAATGCCGGTGCGCGCGAAGTTGGTGATTTAAAAATTGGTACGCGCCGCAGGGATTCCAATAATGCGTCTGGCTGTTGATGAAAAGTGAGGGAAAATTCGCCGATCCATCAAGTTCCTGGTAGTTTTCTCTCGCCACACAAAATAGAAAAGAGGAGAATTATTTATAGAAGAGTTCGCAGCAAAAATATATGGCGATCCCCTGTTTATATGTTTGTATATTTACCGAGGGTTGGTATGAGTCCGTGTGTATTTATGTGGAGAGGTTCATGCAGTGACCGTTTTTGAAACTCCAGCGCCAGATATAGGGATATTTCGCACACTAGGTCCCGGCATTTTTTTATGCACAAGGGCTGCTATCGGCACCGCTCTTTATTTGCTCGGTTGTTTATTAAGGGGAGTGCTCGAGGTAGGGAAACTTGTCTGGAAAGGTTGCAAGTGATAGTCGCGAGTTAAAAAGTTTAAACTAATACAATTTGGACTATAATATCGTCTTTGGGTTCTTATGAGAAAAAGCATTCGAATTTTCGTCGATACGAAAAAAAAATGGTTTTTCTTCGATTAAAAAAACTATAGTTTATCTCTGACAAGAAAAAAACTATGTTTTTCGTTGATAAAAAAAAATGAAGATTACACGAAAAAAACTATCGATTTTTCGTCGGTAAGAAAAAAAATGGTTTTTCTTCGATTAAAAAAACTATAGTTTATCTTTGACAAGAAAAAACCTATGTTTTTCGTTGATAAAAAAATGAAGATTACACGAAAAAACTATCGATTTTTCGTCGATAAGAAAAAAAATGGTTTTTCTTCGATTAAACAAACTATAGTTTATCTTTGACAAGAAAAAAACTATGTTTTTCATTGATTAGAAAAAAAATGAAGATTACATAAAAAAATTTCGTCGATAAGAAAAAAACTTTGGTTTTTTGATTTATCAAAATACGAAAAAAAATTTGGTTTTCTGTAGAAATTTCTGTAGAATATTGATGAAACGAAAATTTTCATTTTTTCGAATCGAGTAGTTGTAAAGCGAAGAAAAAATGAACTTGCAATAATATTAATAGTTGAGAGTGACTCGCTTCTTCATTTCCGTCATTTCAGTGCTAACCCTACCACTTTCTTTTTCCCCGCGACCCCTCGCCTAGCCCGCAGCTTTATCGAAAACCCTCATATTTTATCTCGTCACGCTTATATATACTTTATTCCTCGGCGATCGTGGATATTTCATTTCAGCAATTTTTCTTCCGCCTCGGACTATCCCATTAACGACTATATCAGAAAAACCTGGCGAAAAAAAGAACCGGAAGTGGATTTCGAGGGGGTTGGCGTAATTATCGAGCGATCTTCCTACATTCTTAATGCTCGAAACGAACGAAAGTTACGAAAAATAACGACGCTAGGGTAAAACGTAGGCGGTCAATTATTTAAGGGGTTGGACTACTATCGGAACCAAAAAATCATTTTTAAACCTACAATTTATTGTTAAGAATTAATTTCGCACGAATAATCCTTTCAAGTAAATGTTTTATTAATAATTCTTGAATGACAAAATTTTATTTAATAGATTTAAAAATTGTTATCATTTATTTTATAGATTTTATAATTTTGTCGAATGAAAAAAGAAAAATAATAATGATAGAATAATCCTTCAACATTGTTTTAATAATCCGAATTTTTTGTTCGCATTTTCCCAGTCTAATTTTGTACTTTCGGTAAAAACTCGGGCATATTCGTAATCAGCGGAAAATTTACGGTCAAATTGACACTTTTAATTCTTTGAAAAAGGAAAAAAAAGATTTTGACCACCCCCGGCCACTTTGCCGGAATCTCAAAAATCACGATATTTCAAAAGGTCGTAGAGTGAGCTTCTCCTAGGCTATCGGGATTAATTGGGGTGGTTTGAAAAAGCTTTTTACCTGACTTAAATAATGGCGTTGGATTCGTATCGATATCTCTCATAGTTTTCCCGGAAAGTGCACTCGAAAAATCGGAAAAAAAGAGGCAAAGGGGTATGTATGGAAAAATTTGCAAAAATCGATGGTCCATCTTTGAAATTCTGCCAAAAATCGAAAAATCATCG
>JAPYZI010004139.1:0-14932 GCA_030523105.1 Ophioninae sp. A BG-2022a
ATTAAGTAAATTACTATTCAAGTTCATTTTTTAAATAAGTTACTATCCATTCCGCTTGGGAAATCAATAACTATCCAGTTCATTAATTAAGTAAATTACGATCCAAGTTCATTAAATAAGAGAATTACTATCGAGTCCATTTTGGTAGTAATTTAATATCCAGTTCATTCATTTAGTAAATTACTATTCAAGTTCATTTTTTAAATAAGTTACTATCCATTCCGTTTGGGAAATCAATAACTATCCAGTTCATTAATTAAGTAAATTACTATTCAAATTCATTTTTTAAATAAGTTACTATCCATTCCGCTTGGGAAATCAATAACTATCCAGTTCATTAAATAAGAGAATTACTATCGAGTCCATTTTGGTAGTAATTTAATATCCAGTCCATTAATTAAGTAAATTACTATTCAAGTTCATTTTTGAAATAAGTTTTTACAGCCGCGAATTTACAGTCGCTGTCAAGTTTGTTTGGGTTTGTTTGGGTTGTCAAGGGATCAAGTTCACCGTATCGAACCCAAACCAAACCCAAACAAATTCTTCGCGAATTTGCAAGCGGTGTAAAGTTCAGCGTTTCAAGCTGCACGCTCGGTGAACAGATTTACGCGATTTCCCGTGAAAATAATTGGCGCTCGTAAATTATCTCAGCGGTCGATTAGCAGACGGAAATCGTTGATACGTTCGTTCTTAATGGGCATCCGACTAATTCCCCTTTCGGCAATTATGCCCTATTCGAAGAGACAATAATACCGTAATTATACGGAGTCATCGCTAATAAATCAGCAGTCACTCGCGAAACAAGTTTTTTGAACTTCGTGTATCGTAGCATTTTTTCGACGCGAAGAATCGAAAGAGACGAAGGAACAAATAAAAAACGAAGGAAATTAACGGACGACCGTAACTCGTCAACGTCAAAAAATGACCGCGTCTATTAGCGGTCATTTTTTTAATGACCGCTAATAGACGCGGTCATTAAAAAAACGCGACACTATTGTTACGAGCGTCAACACAGATCACAGATCGGTTATGGATAAATGAAAAACATCACGCGACAATCGAACCCGATCCAACTTGAATTATTTCCAGCGCGCAAATATTCTCGGGCAATCGTCAATTTCCATTGCGGAAATCCTTTTTTTCCACAAAATCTTGAAGACGATTGAACGAGGGAAAAATATCGGTATTCAACGATCCTCCGGTTAATGGGAATCACCGTTTGAGCTGCGGAAAAAAAAGAAGATATATATTAATAATCAGGTTTTCATGATTGATCGCAAAGGTGTTACAATTTATCGATTTAAAGTGAGCGAGGGGAGGAGAGTCGAGAGGAAAGATTTTTCAAATTTTTCCTCTTTTTACAATTTTCAATTTTCAATTTTCTGATTATTCTCGTATTGAAATTTTCTCGGGACGAGAATCGAGAGGAAAAATTTGAAAAATCTTTTTAACATATTTGTTTGGGTTTGTTTGAAAAATCTTTTTAACATATTTGTTAAAAAGATTTTTCAAATTTTTCGTCTCGACTCTCCTCCCGAGAAAATTTTAATACGAGAAAAATCAGAAAATTGAAAATTGAAAATTGAAAAAAGAGGACAAATTTGAAAAACATATTTGTTAAAAAAATTTTTCAAATTTTTCCTCTCGACTCTCCTCCCGAGAAAATTTTAACACGAGAAAAATCAGAAAATTGAAAATTGAAAATTGAAAGAAGAGGAAAAATTTGAAAAACATATTTGTTAAAAAGATTTTTCAAATATTTCCTCTCGACTCTCCACCCGAGAAAATTGTAACACGAGAAAAATCAGAAAATTGAAAAATTGAGAGACCATTTGGAAAATTGCGAGAAATTATAAAATCTAATAATTCAAATGAAAATCAATTTCGTATTTAACAAACACGAATTTTTTGATAATTTATCGTTTAATTATGAAACTTCAATTAACAAAATAAAACCCAAATTTCACAAATAAAATAAAAATCAATTAATAAATTCCCCTGAATGAAAAAAATATCAAATTTCCGTGGCCACTCGCGTATAGACACATTAGAAGGCTTCACAGTCTTCTTCAACCGAGTTTTTTAAATTATTTTCAAGCATCTAAAGGGGCGATAAAATTTTTGAAGTTACATCGACTTTTTACGTGTCCTTAAAAAGTGCCTCTACGGTTGATGATGGAAACAGAATTTTGTCTTTTATTTCTACAAATATAGATAATAAAATCCCCAATGAAAAAGTGTTAAATCTCCACCCCCCCTTCGACTCAAAGAAAAATTTGAGCAAAAAGTGAATAAAAAAAACTGGATTTTTGAATAACCGTCGAAATCGTTGAAATTTCAGGTGGCGATGGTCGAGCTTCAGATAAACGAGCCTACGGCAGTGCCGGAATGGTTGTTCGTGATGTTCGCTGTTTGCACAACGGTACTAGTCTCGGTGCACATATTCGCCCTAATGATCAGCACGTATTTGTTGCCGAACGTGGAGGCGATAAGTAAGCTTCAGATATCGAGTCTCGTCGAGGAATCGCCGCACGAGAGGATGCGTGGTTTCATCGAGCTTGCCTGGGCTTTTTCGACGGTCCTGGGGCTCTTCCTGTTCCTCGTTGAAGTCGCGATACTCTGTTGGGTGAAATTTTGGGATTATTCGTTTATGGCGGCAACGGCTAGTACGATCGTTGTCATACCTGTTCTCATCGTGTTCGTCGCGTTCGCTGTACACTTTTATCACTCCTTGGTTGTTTACAAGTGCGAAGCCTCGAGCACCGATATGGCCGAGTTGGAGAACATTAAAAAAAAATTGGACAACGCCCACAATACGCAAACCAGCGTGTGACTCGAAAACGATGAACAAAAAAAAAACAAAAAAAAAAAACACGTCGTGATTTTTTTAGTCTTTCACAGTTTCGAACTATTTTTAATATTTTTCTTTTCTTTTTTTTTTTTTTTTTTTCATTGTTGAGAAAGGAACCCAAGCAAAAAAAAACACACACGATTTTTAGTCTCTCTCAATTCGAAATTATTGCCAATATTTTGGTTCTTTTTTTGTTCTTTTTTTTTTGATTGTTGAGAAAGGAACCCAAACAAACCCGAACAAAAAAAAAACACGCGCTGATTTTTAGTCTCTCTCAATTCGAAATTATTGCAAATATTTTGGTTCGTTTTTTTTCTCTCTTTTTTCTTTTTTTTTTTGATTGTTGAGAAAGCAACCCAAACAAACGCAATAAAAAAAAACACGCGCTGATTCTTAGTCTTTCTCAAATCGAAATTATTGTAAATATTTTGTTTATTTTTGTTGGCTCTTCTTTTTTTTCTTTTCTTTATTCTCTCATTTTTCTTTTTTTTTTTTTTTATTATTGAGAAAGCAAACCAAACAAACCCGAACAAAAAAACACGTGCTGATTTTTAGTCTTTCTCAATTGGAAATTATTTTTAATATTTCTGTTCTTTTTTTTCTTTCCACTTTCCCTCTCTTTTTCTCTCTTTTTTAAATTTTTGAGATAGAAATCCAAACAAAAAAACACGTGCCGATTTTTAGTCTTTCTCAATTCGAAACTATTTTAAATATTTTTTTCTTTTTTGTAATTGTCGAGAAATCGAGCCCAAAAAACACGTGCTGATTTTTTTTAAATATTTCTCAATTCGAAGTGATTTTTAAACTTTTTTTTTAATAGTTGTGAAAGCAATGAAATTCGGATTTTATCGAGTTCGATAAATTGATTGAAAATACATGGATACTTTGATTGCATCGCGTTCGAAAAAATTTGAAAAATTCTTGGAATACCGATAAACAAGTTTCTACCTCATCCTTCAGTTGCGAAACAAACAGTCGAGTCGTTATCTAGATAACGAAACAGTATCTTCATTTTCTTTGCAATTTGCGAAGAAAAAAAAAAGAAATACGGTCCTCGTTTCACTTCATATCAGTATCGGATATTAGACACGTGTAAATATTTTTCTGTCTTTTTTTTTTTTAAACTCGATCCAACTTTCATTTGATAAAGTATTGAATCAACTTTACAATCGCTTTGAAAGCGGATTTAAAAAAAGAAGATCGTAACTGCGCATGACGAGACGTACGGTAATGTTTGAAAAATATAATAAATGTAAAGATACTACAACGATTTCCTGTGAATTTACAAAGACCTGTTACGAAAGGTGATAAACGACTTCTACAATAAAAATGGGGCTTTTCTGATCCTGAGAAATTAAGGGTTTACGTACTTTTGTATGGTCGTAAAAAAAATGATATTTTTTAGTATTTAGTTTTTTCAGTAATAAACCGAGTTTATTATATTATTTTTTTAGTAATAAATCGAATACTTTTTTTCGTACCCTCCACGCGTGGACTCGAGAAAAGTCCGCATAAGAAACTAAAAACATTTTTTTTTCTTCGTATTTTTTATCTTTTTTTCTACAGGCCAAGCGATTTAAAAAAAAAAAGATTATTGAAAATTTATCATCGTATGAATGAAAAATTAACATTGTCGAAGAAAAAAATGTCATAATGGAATTATTAAAAAATTTCATTATGAAATTATGAAATAAAAATTTCATACTAAAAATCCAAATTGTTAATCGATCATGAAAAATCTCGTGTTCTTAACTGGTTCAATTATTTTTCTATTTCACAATATTGGTCAAAACAAAATGATTTGTTTGCTTCTTAAAATTTTTAAAAATAAAAAATACATTTTTTATTTTAGTTTACAAATTATTGCGAAACAATAAGTGATTTCTTTCAATTTACGAGTTTTCACAAAGAAAACATTTTTTTTTCGTCTTAAAAAATTGTAAAAAACAACAAATTATTTTTTTGTTTCACAAGTCTGATTTTTCACTTTGGAAAGCATTCGTGAAACAAATTATTATATTTTTGTTTCAAAAGTCTAATTTTCCAATTTTGAAAAAATTCGTGAAACAAATAATTATATTTTTGTTTCACAAGTCTGATTTTCTGATTTTGGAAAAATTCGTGAAACAAATAATTATATTTTTGTTTAACAAGTCTAATTTTCCAATTTTGAAAAATTTCGTGAAACAAATAATTATATTTTTGTTTCAGAAGTCTGATTTTCCAATTTTGAAAAAATTCGTGAAACAAATAATTATATTTTTGTTTCACAAGTCTAATTTTCCAATTTTGAAAAAATTCCTAAAACGAATAATTATATTTTTATTACTGAACTTCCGATTTTTGAAAAATTCGTAAAACAAAAACATTATTTTGGTAACATATAAACGAGTATTTTCCAATCAATATCCCGATTGCATTATCAGTACCATCACCAAGAAAAAAAAAAAAAAGCAGAATGCAATTTCTGTAGTCGAGTACCGAAGGTACGTAACCCCATAAATTCGGATCGAAGATGCCGTTCGAGAGGGACATTGAATCGTCGTACCGACCAATTGAAAAAATGGTAAACTTCGTTTGTACAAATATTTATACCGAGTGAAAAAACAAGTGTGACGATTATTAATAAACGAGGAATAAACGCGGTTTCCGGTAGTCGACTATATATATATAAAGCGATGTGATACATCGAGGAGTGAAAAAATTGAAGTCGCGATCCGAGCGGTTTGATGATCGAGTTCGTCAGGACGTGTGAAAAGTGGAAAACAAAAATTTTCGCACGAACGAGACTCCCCGTGATTACCGTAATAATAATAATATTTCTTTGTTTTTTTTTTTTTTTTTTTGAACGATTGACGCGGTTCGAACATCGCGTGAGGCGATTTTATTTTTTTATATATAAAAAAATGTACACGGGGCTGTACATACGCAAGTTGAGAATTGCAGCAGTACAAGCGGAGTACTCTTATAATGTAACGTTTTTTGTTGTTGTTCTTGATGTTTCTTCATTTCTTCATCTCTTCATTTGTCTGTTTTTTTTTTTTAGCAATAATTACATTCTATTTAAGATTTATCTCAAAACTTGTTTCATTCGGAGCTACTCGACGACGTATATCGTTCGCAAAATTTATTCGCTCATACTTTTCTTTTTCTCCTTCCATCTAAACTGCGATAAACTCTTTACGTTGTATCTTGTTGTTTGTCGTTTCGTTTTTTTTCTTTTTTTGTTGTTCGTTTATATCGCAAAACTCGAGTCACAAAAGTGTCTCCGATCGTCAACCGGCTAAGACTCCTCGTTTCGTCACCGCAAAATTCTTCCCCACCGGGCCAAATTTCCATTCGACTTTTCGTCAGCGTTTCGAATCGGCTAGATCTAACACGGTATTTTGTTGCTCTTTTTTTTTTTGTTTGTTTGTTGATTTCTTGTAAAAAATAACTAGATCGTACGGGGGAAGTACTACGGGGCGAGGAAGCAAACGAACGTGAATTTTCGTTTGTGTTTACGACAGAAAAAGAGCCGGGAATATTATTTTTCCTCATTGTTTTTTTTTTTTTTTTTGTGTTTGTGTGTGTGTTTTTTTAAATATCGTGTACACAAGTGTCACGTACTTTTTCTTCTTTTCTTCCTTTCTTCCTTTTTGTTTTTTATACTTTTTGTCCTTACGGAAATATAAATAATAAAAACTCGCGGATCGAGCGTTCAACTTATTTTAACGCACATTCTCGCATATTTTCTTTTATTCGCGAACGAAAAGCCAATGAGAAAAGATTTTTGTATTTCTCTCTCCCTCTCTCTTTCTTTCTCCCTCTGAAGCTAACCCAAACAAATCGTATCAATCAATCAATCCCTCTTTCCCGAAGCGAACACCTTCGCCTCGTTTCCAATTTACAATCGATTTATTTATTTATTTATTTTTTTTTTCGACTCGATTCATTGCGCAATCATATTTTCTACGAAGCTTGTTTCTTTTGTTTTTTTTTTTTTTTATGTACACGAGATAAAGAACGGTGGTGAGAAATCGACTCGGGATATTGACAATTACGAGTATCAGGTTGTTCGCGATCACGATTTTTCGCGGCGTGTCCGATCAATCGGAAAAAGATAATACGAGAGACGCACACAGGCACGGCCAAATATATGTATATATTGCGAAGAACAAAATCGATGAGGTTTCCCGTGTGGAGTGAAAAATATAATTAATTTTTTCTTCCCGATCCGAATACAAAACTCCGAATAAAAAAGTAAGAAATGAAGAATTGAAGCTTCGAAAATCGGAGGTTACGAAACTGATTAATTCGGAGACTCGATAATTTATTTTTTGTTTTGAGAAAATTTTGTAAACCCAAAGTTTATTATTATTATTTTTTTTTTTTTTTTTTTCAAAAAAATTGGTAAAACTAAAAATGATTTTTTTGTTTAACAAAAATTGGGAAAGCCGAAAATAATTTTTTTGTTTCACAAAAATTAGTTCAGCCAAAATCAATGTTTTGCTTAAAAAAGAGATTTTTTTTGTTTTACGAATATTTACAAAAAATAATAATTTTAACGTTTCAAAAAACATTGTCGAACAAATTATTACATTTTTTGCATTACACATCTGATTTTCTGGTTTGACAAAAATAAGTAAAAAAAAAAAACATCAGTTAGATAAAAAAATGTACGAGTATTTTCCAGTCGGTTCTAGAGGCGACGTGATTAATTCGAAAGAGAACGATCGGGTCGGACAGCCGAGGGTAATAGGGGCTCGATGGGAAGAATTTAATAAATCTCAAGTGAAGAATGAGCGAGGACTTCTGAAATTAAATCTAATTAGTCTTCATAAGCGAACCTCTCATTCTGATCGCGTCGATTCGACCGCACGTTCGGAGTTTTCAACACATTTTTTAAAAATCATTTTTCATTATTTTACGTAACGAGGTTACGAAATAAAAATTTAAAAAAAAATGATTAAAAAAAAAAAAATGTTTTCTCCTGATAAAATCGACGTTCGAGTATCTCTCGTCAGTTCAGTTCGAGTTTCACTGGAATAAATATATTTCCTAGGGATTTTGTTCGATCGGTCAGTCCCCTTAAATAAATTGGCATTCTTCCTCAGTCTTGTCGTGAAATAAAGTATGTACAGCTTGTTCGTTCGTTTTATCGGCTGCCCCGACCGTCCAATCGAAAATACGAATCCGAATGATCTCGACGGTGCGTGTGCGTGTCCGAGAGAGAGAGAGAGAGAGAGAGGGATAGATAGATAGATGAGATTTCGAAAGGATTCTTCATGATCCACCGTAACACCGAAGAACCATCCAATTAATCCTCCTCTTCCGTCGTTCCGAATAGCCAGGGCCCTCGGATGATCAAAAATAAAATTAACGAAACAGGGAATATAAACAAATATTAATAATCATAATAAACGTAGTTATGTACACAATCGTTGCATCGAAGCAATCGTTTAAACGTAAATTCACAACCTACACTCGTGCTTCATTTTCTATACTTCTTTTCTTCATCCATTTCCATTTTTTTCTTCGTTTTTTTTTTTTTTTAATTCATTTTTTCGGTATGACTTTTCGGTTCACCACTGGATTTGTTTAGTTCGAACGAGTAGCCGAGTCGGCGTCTCGATTTTCTTACGTACGCTCTCGTTAGCTAAATTGGCTTCGATAATTAGACAGGTTACGCGTCGTTATCCCGACCCACCGACGTATCGTCAGTGCCTTGCATAATTCCTCTCATTTTTTACTCTTTATTTTTCCTCATTTTTGCCTTTTTTTTTTTAGTATTAACATTACTAATCAACCCCGAGTCGGGGAGTACGGAAAACTGGCGTAAGCTTCGTCGAATCAGCCTTCGGTGTGAAAACGTTTAATCCATACGAAAGGAAAAGGCAAAAAAAAAAAACATAAATTTACGAAGGTCGAGATAACGAAAAAGAGAGTGATACGTACGATAAAAAAAATAATAATATTAATATTTTAATAATATTATTAATAATAATAATAATAATAATAATAATAATAATAAAATAATAAAAACGCTCGATGCGCATTGCGCTCGGGATAGAACCTTGATTGTGCAAAAGTAAATCGTGTGCGTGAGGCGACCGAAATTGAAGAATTTATCGAGTGACGTCTCTCGCGGTGTACACAATTCCTTGGATAATTTATCGAGGAGGATAGAGAGCGATGATTAATGAGGACGAGAAGGAGGATGGGGGGGGGAGGCAGCGAAAATGGTACGGAGAAGAAAATAAAATAATTATGAATTACTTACATAAATATTATCGACGGAAAAATAAGGAAACGAGGTTGCGAGATGATTATTGCAAGTGTCGATTGCGTTTAACTTGGTACGGCTGCTCGGTGTGTATTCTCGGTTGTGTTTAACGAGACCGTCCCGACGTTTGTCAAACTTCCATGTGTTTCGATGGTGGATGAGATATGAAGGGCTCGCTCCACATTCGCCGCAAATCACCCTGTAACCAATCGACGAATCAGGTTCGATCTTTTCAGGGAGATTCTATTTGGGTTTGGTTGGGTTTGGTTGGATCAGTGAGGAAACAGGATTGATTTTGCTAGTAAGATTTGGTTTGTTTGTTTGTTTGTTTAGGTTTATTTGGAATGATTTATTCGTTTGGGTTTGTTTGGGTTTGGTTTGGATTGATTTGCTCGTTTGTTTGAGTTGGATGGAATTCAGGATCGATTTTTCCAGTGAGATTTCGTTTGGGTTTGTTTGGATTGTTTGATAATATCTCCCCGGACACCCATGAGTTTCACCTTCAGATACGCCATTGTGAGTAGCGGCAGTAGCGTGAAGGGTACGAGGTAGAGTAAGGCGGGCTGCGCCGCTTTGAAGACCTCGGAGCTTACGGTGGCAGTGAGTAGACCGAGAAAGTAACCGATGAGAGAGCAATGAAAGTAACTGATCCGACTGAGATGTCTCGGCGGTGGTACGCCAGCTTCGCAGCCACCGATCACCAGTTGGCTCTTTTTGTAAGCGTCGTAGCGTAACACGAAGCATAATAGGAGACCGGGCATCACGACGTCACCCAATCCCAGCATCGAGAAGTGACCCGCTTGATGCATCGAAGGAAACACCAGCTTTCCAGGCAACGAGAGCTTCGGCGCTTCGCGCGCAACTCCACCGAGGTGCAATCTTCGAGCCACCAAACCTACCGGATTGTCAGCCGGTCTCGTCGCCACCTGAAGTACCAAAAATTTGGAGGATTTAAAACAGCTCTTTAAGGAGGTACGATAATTACGGATAATCGAAATTTCGGATTTGCAATTTTAATATGACGTTGACAAATCAATTATGCATTTTTTGCCGAAATTTGAGCTACGCTGATCTTTTAATTTTTCGCAATAAAATAACCAAGTCGAGAACTTTGACGTAACGAAGCAAGTCGTCTTATGGACGACGATCAACCGGACCTGCGGTATTTACGATATTTCTCCTAAAGGATCCAACTTCGGTCGTTAAAGATCGGGATTTTTATAAATTATATGTAATAAACACTGAAAACAATGAAAATATCGCTTTTTACTGTCCAGTTTAGGCAATATCTTGCAAAATACAGTTTACTTCCGGTTGAAAATGATCGGCACAATGAAATAACACTTTACAATCATAACCTAACCTGACGTGCGAATGGATACGCGCATCTTATCGTATCAAAAATCCGATGTTGCCGAGTTTCTGTTTAGAATTCCATCGTACTATTTATAAATTTTCAGAATCGCGTAACTTTTTAGAATGTTCAATAAATATTCCACTTATCAAATTAAATCCAGACCGGTGATTTCAAGCTATTCGATGAAGTTGTCGTCAGATTTCGTGAATTTTTTTTTCGGTCTGTTTCTATGGTAGCACTACTATCGTGAACATGACGAAAAGTACTCTCGAGTCGTTGAGAATTCAATTTTTCAATTTTTTTTAGTCAATGCTGTATATATACATCATTTATTACAAACCAGTTATATCAACGTTTTTAATACAAATAAAAAACACAAATAAAAATTCTTTAGAACGGATATAAATGAGATAACTTTAGACTCTTTCTTGACCCCAGAGAAGCAATCGTACCTCGTTAAAATTTTGAATAAAATTGTTTTTGTTTGTTTGGGTTTGTTATTGTTGAAACAATGTTTGTAATGTAATGAAACTACTGCGTATTCTCACCTTGACCATTACGTTCGCACTGAATATGTACGACGAGAAGAAGACCCAGAAAACATCGTAGATGAGCAGTCCGGTGAGTAAGAGCGTGGATACTTTGAGACTTGGCAAGCGGACGAAGGCTATGAAGGCTACGCAGAGTCCCATACCCATTGCGTCCATCAATAACCAATGGCCGGTCAATACCCATATGCACACTATACTGACGCTCAGAGAAAACGATAACAATTCGGCTCCGGTGAACCTGCCGCATACACCGAACGATATCTTGTTGCCATCCGAGCAAGGTCGTATTATGTACTGACACATCGGCAGGAGCAGGAATGCCAGCGCGACCGTCGCTATGACTTTGTTCGAACGAAAGAAAAATAAGATTAGTGCGATGAATTTTTCCTTTCGATTTGTGATTAAGGTAGTCCTATCGGGGTTGGTCGATCCATAAAATTTACATGATTTTTCAAAATATTAAAAATTATAGTATATTTAATTATTTCGTTGAATTTATAATGCCTCTTATCGACCTTATTTCTGAGTAATTGATATTTGAAAAATAGATTTACTCAAAGCAATTATGCTTCGGTGGGTGATAATAGCCAACTTGCGGTTACTTCAAAACGATATTTATCACAGAAATTTCATGAGATTCTTACGAAAAATGAAACTTAGATTTATCGAACACGTAAAAATGTAATAAACTAACGAAAAAAATATGTTTGTCGAACAATTTTGTAAGTTATATTGATTTTAATACGTTCTTCCGAGTAACTGTACAGAATTTACGAAATAATATCGTGACAGCGAAGAAAAATAGCAACACCGCATCAGCTGTGTACGCCCGAAAATACGTAAGAGAAAAAAATTGCAACGTTGCCACATGTAAATTTAATAAAACAACAAATTATACTTGAGTCAGTGCAATAATTACTAATGAATTACTTAATGATTTATAAGCAACTGTCGTCTAATTGTGATCAATTGGATTAAAATGATATATTCGAGATCTCGGAAAATCATAATTCAGACATGTTTCGCTGGATGACTAGTCTTCATCGATAGGACTACCTTAAAAGTGGCGATCGCTAAGAATCCCTTGATTACTCACTGGCAGTACATATCGCGAATAACATCTGCATACTATCGAAGAAGAAAAACATGATGAGTAGAGATATGGAAGCGCCGAGAGGTAGACACAGTGCGTGCATAGTGTCGAGCGTTTGTACGCTCCCGCTATTAGCACTTTCCGCTATCCCCGCGCCACTCGTCAGACCAGACAAGAGGTTAGCTCGTTCCTTCTCCTTTTCCCTCTCACGAGCCTCTTGCTCCATATTCAGAGATCTGAAGCTTCCGTAAACAATCAGCAATATCGATATGAGGAAAGTTGACACCCTGGACGAATCCATTATCGAGTAAGCCCTGAAGGAAGATCGTGAAAAGAATTGGTTAAGTTGAGAACATCGGCGTTTCGTGAAATCTGATTCCAGCTAATTACATTCCGGCGTGCTTTACAATTTCTTCATTAATTAAGAAGAAACGAGAACGCGGCAACTTTGATTTCAGGATGAACCGTGTACCGATCAGAAGTTGTGAAGAAATACCGGTGAATATATTTACCACTGATAGTCAACTTGATTAGTGGCCATGTTCAGCGAAACGTCAGGCTTTGACGTACATCCGCTGTACTAGCAAGCCGTCGGTCGTCTAGAACCTCCTCACTAGGTCCCTTTCCATTTGCCCCTCGCAGCTTCCAAGATCATCTGCGACGACTTCCGCAAGCGTCGCGCGACATTTCGTTCTCGTTTCCTCGTTGATCCGTCCGTTGAGCTCGGTAGAAAATTCGGATCCGCGTTGATCCGCGGCTAGCGGATTTTCGCGTATCAAGAAAGAAAATACGACGAAATAATCTTCGCCACCTAAAAGGACGAAACGAGTCCTGTCGAGTACTTCAAACGCTTGGGACGAAATCTTCATCGCCCGATGACACGAAATTTTGACATTTCGCTCACAAGCATTATATCGCAACGATCGAATAAAGCGATTAGGATTCGCTGTAATTTCATACGTTGAAACCCAAACAAACCTAAACGAAAACCCAAACAAACCGAAATAAACCCAAACAAAACGTTCACCGGGAGTATCGAAAAAACGCGTTCGAAAGTTCGAAGTGACAATCTCGCACCTGTTGTAACACAGAAGAGAATTTTTTTCATTGACATCGATGAAAGGCGAGATGTAGGAGGGCGGGAGGGGGGGAAGAGAGCGAGACGAAGAACGAAAGGGAGAAAAATTGTCGGTGCAACGGCCCGTGACGCGTCGATTACATCGAAGTTGGAGAATGAAGAAAAAAAAACGAAGGAAAAACGGGAAGAAAAGCGGATCGGAACGATCGAATCCTTACCGCGTGTGTATCTCTCCCTTTTGTTCTCACGAGAGCCGGAGAAATTTCGAACCCGCAAGGATGATCAGGCTAAAGTCATCGAGCCGTTAATTGGATCGCACAGTGTTTGTAAAACGGTGACGAACACCATTTTGGTAAACAGAGCAAGTCACGTGACGCGTCGGCAGGCGGACATAACTGAGAGCGAGAGAAAGGAGCGAAGGGGAGGGGAAGAGAGAGAGAAAGAGGGGCAGAGAGGGGGGGCCGTTTCGGGCCGCCGAGATCGCCCGGATCGCGATATTACACTTAATCGCCTCACCTGTCGGGTCTAGTGCTTCGATTCTCTCGGAGATCTCTCGTATCAATGCCATACGAGTATTACTCAAACTGCGGGCTTCAACTTTCACTCCGAAATCTAACGATTAAATTGTTATGAAGAAAAGAAGAAACGTTATGCCGCTGGAGTCTTTAGGATAGGGGAGATTACGTCCAGAATTTTTTTCTACTCTAATTGCTTTCTTTCTCTCGTACGCGGCGCAATTGCATCCGTCGTACACGCTCGGTCGACCATCGGCTCGCAGGCGCAAGACCCGACTGTCTCTCTTGATGTTACGAAATACCAAAGTTGCGCATGTCACGGTAAATTCGAAATTCCGGGCTTAGGATTACCGACGGAAGGTCAGGAAAACTGGGACGTTGGATTTGCAAGAGTTATGGATACTGACCGCGAAATCACCGCCATCTTAGTATCTCGTGATTTAAAGCTTTCCCTTGATAATAACCCCGGTCAGGAATACAAGAGTCGCTCCGTTCTATTTCACTTTTAACTTCAGATCGGCTCTTTCCGCTCGTAGCGCCAATTCAGAGCCACTTTCTGGCGAATCTGTCACCCCAAATTTGTCCAACTTTCTCACAACGAAGTCAGACGTACATGGAAGGACAGTTCTTACGGACGCCTTGAAGATAAGTATTCTACGACCCAAACTGCCGCCTGGCGGCGTCTCGAGCGTCCAGCTGTTTTGGACGACCGCCGCAAAGTTAGTATCCCCGTCACTTTGAGTAATCGGTTTGTCAACAAATATTCAAGACAGGGTTTTGGCATTTTCCCTGTCTAATTTTGTGCTTTCGACAAAAACTCGGGCATATTTGTAATCAGCTGAACATTTTCGATTGTACATTCGACGAATATAATCGAAATTTCGTCGAAAGCAGCGCACGCAGCAAAAAAGAATCGTGTTTTTAGTAGTTTTTTACGATTTTTTCATGGAAATTTTGGGTTTTGGGGAAAATTAATGGTAGATTCTCACTCGGGGGGTGAAATTACATCGTCGATTTTTTGACAAAATAAGTTTGTTCACTGAATCATTGATAACTTTTTTCCCTTTAGGATTGGGCACTCCATTCTGTGCTCTATCTCTTCGTTATGATTTTCTCTTCAAATTGCTTTTTTAATCATTAAAATCCGGTGATTTTTCGATTTTTGGCAGAATTTCAAAGTTGGACCATCGATTTTTGCAAATTTTTCCATACATACCCCTTT